>CM067481.1:4925646-5003139 GCA_034552555.1 Semaprochilodus insignis
GGTGTGTGTATGTATATATATATATATATATATATATATATATATATATATAAAAAACACTGCTGTATATTCACCATTGTCCGAGGCCAATCAAAATCAACACGTAAACAAGGTCATACACATTTAAAGACCCACCAATTAAAGTTTGGCTGACAAAATGAACAGGACAGAAAACAAAGAAAACCAAAATTATAAGAAAGACAGCTATGAAATTTAAGGGCAGACTGCTGGCAAATACTTTTTTCAAAAAAGTGTTTTGAAAAAGATGCATTCAGTTTTTAACCAGTTTATTTATCAGAAAACATTGTGTAGAGCAGAACCTTTGCATATAAAAAACGAATTATAACTGTTTAAAACACAACTTTTAATAGTAGGAATTACATTTTAGCATGTAAGATTTAATATAAAAATGATAATAGTTTCACCTATCTTTACTAACATGAATTAAAGTTTAAAATGTGGTCATGGGGTAAAAAATGATAGTGACATACTGAAATTCAAATTACTACGGCAAGCTGTTTTAGCTCATACTTTGGATTTCTCTTAATTTTAGGACTTAAATTTATGCATGTGCAAATGTCAACTAGTAAATATTTACCTTTTGAACTCAGGAATGCCGTTTGCACATGTGAAGATTAAAATTCCGCTAGCAGATAAGCAGATGTACGTTTGTTTCCTGTAGCGCATGTGTTAACTTACCTTTACTTAAACTCCACAAAACATTATTTGATGACCAGGAGAGTGTTCAAAGTTTTGTAAATGACTGTAAATCTGTTTTTGTGGCATTACAATTTAAAATGGGCAGCTCACACAAGATTTTCACATAGATATGCACACCTTCACCTATTTTGGTGGCATTTCTAGTGATCGTCTGAAACATCAATGGCGCATGTGTCATTTCTCTCCATCTCCCTGAGGAAAGTGTGGAATTTCAGCAGAAGGTGTCTGCATGAGTTGGTGTGAAGGAAAACTGTTTGTTCACGGGATTGTCTTTGCAGACAGAGGTTTCCGCACCTCAGTTTGAAGTATGTGAAGAGAACCGGTTTCAGGTAGCAAGTGTGAACCAACATTGGTACGAGTAAGTCTGTCACAACTTTGATGTAATCTCTCAATCATAAATACTTGAAAATATCACAATTATTTAAGAGGAATGTAATTATTTAAGCTGACTGCAGTCATTTTCCTCAATCGTTAGTTTTCACAGTCAGTAATACGCTTCAACAAACCAAATGTAACCTGTGAAAACGTGTGTCAGGTTGCAAGTAAATGTAAATAAAGAAATTCATTCATACATCATTAAGTTATAGCTACTGATTTGGTGCTCTGACTTGTTCCTAGGGCAGCTTGTTTTTAGAGAACTTGTTAGTTCTAATGTTTTTAGCATGCATGTTAGCATGCTACTATGCTAGTGCTTCTTTTTTTTGAGTCTATTTCCATTCACCTGGACAAACGGCCACTATGGGGTAGAAGTCTCAAAGACAGGTTGACTAGTCGACTTTACTGATAATGAGTTAAGCCTGATGTTGACTAGTCACTGTTCACAGAATACAAATAACATGGACACCTCAGAAAAGACAACAGATCAAGGTCCTGGTGTTTTCGCTGTTCATATCTCTGGTTTTCTGAAATCTCGACGAGATCCAGGGCTTGCTGGGAAAGGGCAGGCCATGTTCTATTGACCGTCTTCATTCTAACGTTTCTCCACTGACCTACACTGCCTCTGAGATCAGACAATGTCATTATCTCCAGTCTCCTGAAGACTACATAATAAATCATACACTGTTGATGAGGGAGCATAACACCCCATAATCCTGTTACGTTTGAAATTGGTTGCTTTGATTTTTGCAGACTTACTATGCTCCAAGTGTTTCTGGCCTTGGGCGAGCATCTCGGAAAGTCTACCAAGGGTGTGTTGAAATCGGGTACAAATTTCCAAGACTCTGGGGTGGTACCGCCGGTTCCCTAAAGGCTAACACCACAATCCAGGGCTTGCTGGAAAGAGCACTTCACACTCTACTGACCTGTGGAGTTTGGCTTTGTCATGGTCATTTTTAAGGTTGTTGGAAAGCATTAGTTTCTCCTGTGGACATATTCATGATGCGGTCAGCAACCATAATCACATAACTGTCTTTCTTTCATACTTTCCTACTTTCATTATCAACTTTCGTCAAGTTAAAACAATCTAAAGTCATGCAACCCGGATTAATGGGCCTGTAAACAGAAAGGGTACTAGTTCCACCAGATTTTTATTTTTTTTTTACAATTTTGCTAATAAAATACTTCAAAAGGAAAATTACTGTCATATTTCGATATGTATACAGTATATATGTTTCTTCTCTCAATTGGAGGTGGGGTGCCGGTGTTAGAACATTCTGGTAAGAAAAAAGTTATTAGTAGTTATTAATAGTTATTAGTAGTAAATTAAAGATCCCTACAGGCCAACTTTGGCCTTTGCAATTCAGTTAGCACTTGCATACAGAGGGAGCTCCACAATTACCCCAATGCAGGACCCCGATACTTCTAGAGTGCACTGCTTCAGAGGTAGATCAGCAGGAAGAGGGCAAATTGTAGTCTTTTGTCACTCTTTGGATATGAAGTTCAAGAGCTAGGGCTGCTGGTTGGCAGCCAGAGGCCATTACGGAAGGCTGACCTCAAACCAAGGATGGTAAGATTTAAAGTGATAGTTTGGCAAAAAAAAAAAAACAAGCGTACACGATTTCCTCTGTAACCCATTTGTGGTTTAACACCCAACACAAGTTGTCTGAAGTTTGCTTCTTTAGTTGTGCACCAGAGTACAAGCTAGTGAAGCATGTAAAGTAGACATACTTAAGTGGCTTCTGAGACTGTCCAAAATACTGTTACCTATACATTTGGACAAAGGAATGATTTCAATACGGATGGAGGTGCTTTTTATGGTTATGCAAATGTCCAGGCATTCCTTTTTCCCCCTCACCAAATTCTGCAGTTGAGGTCCCAAGCAGTTCAGAGAAATACCCAAGTCATTGCAGGTTGTTGCATTGCTCCTAGCAAGAGAGCCTTCTCCACCTCCTTCCCCTGAATGAATAAAGGCTGAGCAATGTGCTTGAATGCACAGTATGTTTTGTGCACAAAAACAGACGCTTGGCTTCCCTTGGCTTGAGTGTGCTCTGGTGTGGTTTCACTCAGCTGGCTACGCTCAATTCCCCGTGTTTATGCAGCACAGAAAAAAATGGAATGCTGCCTGTGGCAGGTGTCCCAATAACAAAGCATAATTCAACTCGCCAGACAAGCTCGGCGGTATTAACTCCCACTCGCGCAGGTTACTAAATTTGGACTCCTGCGTCAGCCTCCATCTGCAAAAACAATTGTGGGCATTATTGACCCTCAGAAACGAGTCCTCAAAGGGTCGATCCATAAATAAAAACCGAGGAACAAAGACGAGACGGAGGGCGTACAATAGTCAGAGAGCCTGAGAGCGAGGGGTCCAGCCTGCGCACCCAGAGGAAGGTGGTGGTATTTATAGAGCTGGTGGGGCAATCTAGGACAGAACCGAGCAGGAAATGAAAAAGACGGCTACATACACTCCCTCACCACAAGCAGTTCTCCAAGCCGGTTCCTAGAACTGGAGACACAGTCTGGAGGGAGGAAGAGCGAGAATTCAATGCAGCCTTTATTACTAAATGAACCAGAACAGCTTGTTCTTCCTCCCTCGTGCTCTTTGCGGTTAAGTTCTTCCTTGCCCTTGAAATCTCCTATGTGGTTAATAACATCTCTATTTTACACCTCTTATATGCAGTAATGCATAATCTGGTGGTGGAGTTGTAGTGGTATCAGGAGAAATGGGGATAATTGAATTTTGCAGGGAAATTATTGTGGGAAATCTCTCACACTTTGACACTTACCTCAAACTGACTTTCAAACTAAAGTCTCTGGAAATCCACCTTACAACCAACTCAATAGAGAAGCTTCATCAAGCAAAACACACGTCACGTATCATGCAGTCATGTCAGATGACATCCTTTCAACTGAGTGATTGCATTGGATTCACTCTGGACAAGAAAACCAACCAAAGAAGGACTAGCAACCAGTTAGCTAACTAGATAACGGACCCAAAGTAAAATGTACAAGCACTTGTTCTGCTTTGATAGCCTGCGGTGTAGTGACCTTAGCAGCCTTTCACCTCAAGTGAAAGTGCTGACCTCTAGCTTTAATTAGAGAGTATTTACATCCGAACTGGGTGAACAGTTTGCATATTTTCATGAACAGTCCTCCCTCCAGGGCTCAAAAGTAATTGGATAGATGGCTGCTCGGCTGTTTCATGGCCAGGTACGTGTTGTTCCCTTAATATCAGACTTACAGGTTCGAAGACAAAAGATCTAGCCTACAGTTGATTTGAAGAGTGGCATTAGCTACAGAGAATGTCCTAGAGACACCAAAAGGCCAGCAACACCACAGAACACAACTGTGATTCATCGTGATGACAGAAGAACATCGCTTTTACAACAGTTGGCCAGGTTAAGAACACCCTCCAGGAGGTTGGTGCATCCCTGCCAGCAAATCACCAGACTTCAAAACTGCACCAGAGAAAATACCCGGACATACCAGACCCATGGGATAGCTGTATGTACACTGATTATGAAGTGGTGCTATCTCAGCGGGCAACTTGGGAACACCTGTATAAGTTGTGAGGTGCTTTCTTGTGAGGGAGTTGACCACTGACAAGCCGTCCCCAGGGTAAAGCCACTTCATAATTGATGTACAGGAAGGCCAGTGAAACAAGGCGACAGTAGAGGTTGCGAAAACATCTAAAACAAGGTCTTTACAGCTCTGGACCAGAGCCACCTGTTAAACATGGTGGAGGTAGTATTATGATATTGGCATGCATTGGCATGTGTATATGTATTCAATCACCTGATCTCAATCAAATCAACCAGGAAGTGGTACTAGGTTTTAGGTAGCCCTCGTCCACCTGGCCTCATTATTTCCCCTCGGGGGAAACCCCTGAAGGGGCATTTCATTACTTTATTAATTCAAGTGAAGGATGTAAGATGAGTCAGACGAGAGATCACCAGTGTCAACTTCAGCAGCAGAACTTCCCTAAAGTTCTGAATTGCTGAGCAGAATTTCATACACTAATCTCTCGAGAGTGATCTTAGTTGAATTTTCGTTCCACCTTACGCTCTAGCACCCGTACAAATGTGTGAATGACTTTGCAACATCGCTTAAGGTGGAATAAAAAGCCAACTTCAGCGTCATCTGTTCTCTATCCCACTAGGAATTCTCCTGACTCTCCCAATAGACCACTATGAGCACATTAGCACTATGCCTTACACAGTTAAAGGGGTTTAAATCCATGCCGTTATCAGCACTAACATCCTTTCTTTTCCCTCTGTCCGTCATCGTCTGTCTATCGCCCTCATCTTACCTCACCAAAAACACTTCTGTGCTAATTTATGGCTAAAAGTTGCCATGGATACACTCACAGATTATATATCCACCAATGTCTTGACAACACAGACAACAAGGGGACATTAATATCCGGCTGACAACTTGCCAAAGGGCAAATTTCCTGCCATTCATTAGAATTGCTGGCTATATGCAATTCAGTAATTGGATATACGGCTGCAGAGGTGCCCGTGATAAAAAGCAAGCATGAATCTCACATGGGGAACAGCATAGGAACATTAAGCATTGTGTACTAGTCAATAATAGAAGCAGGTGCTGGCAGGACTTCAGTGTTCAGCAACAAAGCCCATCAATCCACCTGTCAGAGACGGTAGCCGCAGATGCGTATAACTGCCATTGCCACTGCCAAAAATCTTGTTACCATAAACCTACCTCACTTTCACTTCCTGTCTTCTTACACCAGGAAGAAGTTGGTCTCTGCGCCTCTGCTGCTCCTTCTGTGCAGCACTGAAACAGGGTTAATGCGAGCACACACAAACACAAGCCTGCTGCCGTTCAGGAAACTGGAGCTGCCACATTAAGTAGGGTATAAGCCCGCGTCTGCCCGCTGCACTCAGTCCGACTTCCCTCTGCCAAGCACTTACAGCTCAATCTCCCTTTCTTATACTCTCGCGGCCCGTTGGCTCTTTTTCTCTTTCTCATCCTGCGTTCTTTCGTCTCTCGTTCCCTCTCCTACACTCTCCTTTTTCTTGGCCCATCTCCTTTACCCTCTCTCTCACGCTCGCTCAGAATCATTTTTTTTATGCCACATGCATGGTACTCCAAGAACAATGAACTGGCCACTCCAGAGTGCAGACCTCAACATCGCTAAATGGGAGATCACTTGGATTATGAGATGCAGACTGAACTTTGTAGGTGTGGACAAAATGTCACTGCAGATTTCTTTGAAAAACTCAAGAGCATGAAAAGAAAGTAAGTTGGAATAGAGGCACAGTACTGTACGTGCCATGTTTAACAAGCTATACTGTAATACACAGCTCATGAAAGTGTAAAGGACATTCATACAACTGCACAGTGCAACATCCTCTTTCTCTAGAAAGCGGCACGGCTTGAGCTGTACATTCTCCTGACCCCACACTCACCGGCCTGCGTGCCAAGCCTGGCCCAGGCCAGCCAGGGTAAACGAAACAGCCTGCATGAGCCAACAGAACACATGAGAACTCCTGCTGGGAATTACACAAGTGTTCGTGTGAGTGTTTTGATGTGGATGCACATGACTGTGCTGTTCCCTTTAGACTGACTTGACAGGGTAAAGCTTCTCTCGCAACTTTGTTGTTTAAAACTTAATTAAATTTCACTTAACATAAAGCAGTGATATTCACAAGTCACTTCATGCAAGTCAAGGGCTGTATTCGAAATGGCACACTACTACACTGCATACTACAGTAGTAAGTATTGCACACTGTATACGCCCCCTGTGTGTAGTATACAGTACAGTACCAAGTTCGGACCTACAGTGTAGTATACTAATACAGTCACATGATCAGTTACCTCACATTTACCTCAGAGCTGTTATTACTGTGTCCACTGTTTAGAGCTAGCTGCTGCTAACGCTACTCAGTTCACCTGAAATAAGTTTAGCCTAGCTGTTAGCTACCCTCGGCTACTTCGCTTTAGCTCCCCCTGTACACTAGAACATCTGACTGGAGTAGAACACCATCCGGGTATCTTTAGAGAACTACAGATTTTCAAATTGGTCGCATACTGCACACTACATACTACTATTAGGCAGATTTAGTACACGAGTAGTATGTAGTATGCCATTTCAAATACAGTCATAGTCTAGTCTGTAATCTCTGAACCTGTTCTGAGATGCAAACCTAAAGCACTGGCAAAGCCAACATTATTAAAAGATCCAGTTGGTTTCTGCTGATTTTCTTGGGCAACTGAAATATCAGGGATCACCCGCTAAATGACTTGGCATCACTCACGACACAACTTGTCGCTGAATTGATCCTCAATCAGCAAACTTACTTGAACACACACACACAACAAACAAAAGTGGAGGCAGCTAGCTGTTCGGTTTTTGCCACCATTTGCAATGATACAAAGAAAAAAAGCATCAGCTAAACACATTTAAGTGAGTCATAGATGTAAAGATGTAATTAGTGTGGTAGCTTTAGATGTACATGCACTCGATTGTGGTCGTTCCTCACTTTCACATTCTCGGTCCTCAATGGCTGCTGGAGGAGTCCATTTAGATCAAGACGCTGACCAATATACCTTACTAGATTACGCTTCGAGTCGGATGCAAAAGACACGATTGAGTCTGGGCCACACGCAAGCTGCTTGAATTACTCTGCCAAACGTCGACCCTGACTGTCCCAAAATCTGCAGATTACAGCCGACCAGAGACTCAGCAAGACTGAGAATCAGGGCTAAAATCAGGGTAACAATTCTGTTGTATGCAAGTTTCTGACAGGTCTCAACCCTCAGAGGTGTGATTTTGAGTCAAGTCGCAAGACAAAGCATGAGTCTCAGAGAAGCCTTAAAATTCTGAGGTGCAACCCTAGGTCAAGTTTTGAGTTTCTGAGGTGAAAGTCCAAGTCAGGTCTCTGATATGCGAGTCCGGGTCAAGTCTCAAGTCGCTGAGGTACAAATCCGAATCAAGCCTCAATTCTCTGAGGTGCGAGTCGGAGTCAAACTTTAAGTCTGAAGCATGAGTCCCAGACAAGTCTAGAGTCTCTGAGGTGCAAGTCTGAATCAAGACTCAAGTCTCTAAAGCATGAGTCCCAGACAAGTCTAGAGTCTCTGAGGTACAAGTGTCAAGTCAAGTCAAGTCAAGTCCCAAGACTCTGAAGTACGAGTCTCAGAGAAACCTCAAGTGCTCAGGTACAAGACTAGGTCAAGCTTAGTTTCTCTGAGGTGCAAGTCCAAGTTAAGTCTCTGATTTGTGATAGTATCTGATATTTTCAAGTATCTGAGGTGCAAATCCAAATCAAGCCTCAGGTCTATGAGGTGCGAGTCTGACTCAAATCTCAAGTGTGAAGCATATAGCCCCAGTCAAGTCTCTGAGGTGCATGTCTGAGGCAAGTCTCAAGTCTCTGAAGCCCCAGACAAGTCTTGAG
Organism: Semaprochilodus insignis; assembly: GCA_034552555.1. Taxonomy (NCBI): domain Eukaryota; kingdom Metazoa; phylum Chordata; class Actinopteri; order Characiformes; family Prochilodontidae; genus Semaprochilodus; species Semaprochilodus insignis. The sequence goes on from CM067481.1 coordinate 4,934,160, forward strand.
AAACCTGTCTAAGAGCATCTTAACTGTGCAATGAAAAATTGCACATCCATTTATTGCACATAAACTGCCTTCTGAGATTGCATGCAAGACCGCATGCAATTTGTAAGTAGTTGCAGGAAAGTTTCATCATGTTAGACCTGCCTCTATTTACTGTTAGAGTAGCCGGAGTGCATGTGGACATTTGTGTTTTCGCATTGAGCAATTCTTGTTTACCGGCTCTCTTCCTCTATGTCTTTCTCCCTTTGAGTTGTTGAGCAACGAAGACAACGGCTGGCACTCTCTGATGCAAATATGAAAAAGCAGAGCAGCCCTGAAGGTAAACAGCTTTAGCATAGTATTTTTCTGATTTGCAGTATTCCAGTTATGTCAAGACAAGGAACAGCTCGTCATGCTTTACCGTATGGTGCGTTGAGTTTGTCTTGCAAGTTAGCTTTTCTGATTTTCGGCCCTGTGAGCAAAACTGACTTTGAACAATACAGACACACTCAAATGAGCTTTGGTGCCGGACTGCTCCTGATGACATCATCTGCACTGGCAGTTTCCTCTTTCCTGCCAGTCCTGTGGGGGAGATCACTCAGATTACCATGCACTGAGACGGCGCCTTCAAATGAACAGAGACACTGATCCACCTTCTTCTAAATGCCTATCTGCCTCTGCTTGGGAAGGACAAAAGGGTACCTCCATATATTCAGTCATTTGTTTCTTAAATCTTATCTTTCAACAGAAAATGGGCTCACATATGCTAAACAACTTTTACTGTTGAGCCACCAGTGCAGCATCATGATCCTGTTTTGGGATGTGATATCATCAAAGTACCATCATACATTAACACTGCAGCACTGTGGTAGTGCATGAAGTGAAACCAGAAGAGAGCGTATGAGAAAATCCAAACTAAACCGGTATAAAACAGTGTTTTTGACAGTGGTGGACAGTAACGAACTAAATGTAATTAGTTACTGTACTTAAGTAGTTTTTTTGTGTATCTGTCCTTTACTGAAGTATTTCCATTTTTGATGAATTTGTACTTTAACACCACATTTCAAACTCAAATATCTTATTTTAAATCCACTACATTTGTTGTTCCTTTCGGCTTATGTGCACGTAAAAACGGATGCGATATAGCAAAGGAAAACTCATTTGTGAACCTGTGTTTAAATTTTTTACGTTTTTATTAACTTGTAACTAAGTTGCAAATAAATCTTAAACCGAAACTTTACTTGTTTGCTAAAAGCAGCTATAGTTCTAGCTAAGAGAAATTCTGCTTTTACTGGAGGAATATTTCACCTTGGGTATTTGCACTTTAACTCAACTCAACATGTTTTGTGTGCTTCGTCCACCACTGTTTTTTGAGTCCCAATTCTGGGAGCTCTGCACTGGTTTTGTGGTGGTATAAAACACTGCTGTTAGTCCCACTGTTAGTCCTTACTCGAGGGGCTCTGCACTGGCTTTCCTTTGGGATAAAACAAGGTTCTCCTAATCTCAATTCTCGGTGCTCACTGTTGGCTTTTTGATGGTGTAATACACTATTTTAGTCTCACTCTGGATACTCAACATTACCTTTCTGCTGGTATAAAACAAGTTTTTCTGTGTTCTGATTCTGGGTGCTGTCTTTTTGATGACCTAAAACAGTGTCCAGGTTCTGGAGGGCTCTAGACTGTCTTTTCTGGCAGTATATAACAGTGGTTTTATTATCAGTTCTGGTGGTGCTACACTGGCGTTGTGATGGTATAAATCAGTGTTTTTAGTCCCATTTCAGGAAGCTCTACAGTCGGTTTGTGGTGGTGTAAAACGTGGCCTTATAGTTCCAGTTGTAGGGGGTCTACATTGGCTTTCTTCTGGGATAAAACCGGTATTTCTTAGTTTTAATTCTGGGTGCCCAATGCTGACTTATTGATGGCTTAAAACAGTACTTTATTGTTCCAATTCTGGCAAAACTGGCTATTCTGGTAATATGAACTGGTTTTTGTCCCAGTTCTGGGGGGGTTACATTGTTTTGTTTTTTTTTCACTGAACTTTGGTTTTAATCTTCTTGACTGTTCAAAACAGACATTTTAGTCCACATTCCTCGGGTTCTGGACAGGCCTTCTGCTGGTATAAAATGAGGGTTTTTTTGTCTTATTTCTGGTTGCTGAATGCAGATCTTTGTTGGTTTAAAACAGTAATTTTAGTCCCATTTCTTGGGATTCTGGTCTGGCTTTCTGTTGTATAGAACCAGTGTTTCTTATTCTTAATTCTGGGTGCTCAATGCTGTTTTTAATTGGTTTCAAACTGCCATTTCAGTCCCATTGCTTGGGACTCTACTCTGGCTTTCTGCTCGTATAAAACAAGTGTTTCTTATTCTTAATGCTTAGAGCTTGACAGTGGCTTTTTGATAAATCTGATCACTCTCTGATAAGAGAGGTTTAGGGCCATTTTTTTGCCATTTGTGCTGCACACAGAGCAATTTGTCTTCCACATTTAACCCATCCGTGAAGTGAAACACCCACCTACACATAAGTGGGCAGTGAGCACACTTGCCTGGAGCGGTGGGCAGCCCAATCCACGGCGCCCAAAGAGCAATTGGGGGGTTAGGTGCCTTGCTCAAGGGCACTTCAGTTGTTACTGTCAGTTCATGGAATCGAACCGGTGACCCTCCGGTCATAAGGCTGGTTGCCCACGACTCCCCCTCATAAAACAGTGTTTATTTGTCACAGTTCTGGGGGGTGCGCAGACTGACATTCTGGTAATATATAACAGTGGTTTTAGTCCCAGTTATGAGGCGATACTTTGACTTTTTATAGTACAAAACATTTCTTCCCTCTCAGTTCAGAGGGCCTTACACCGCAATGTTTAGCATTTCTCTGATCTAATTCTCTAAGCTGCTAACATGTTTCAGACCTGGGTCACTGCGGGCTTGATAATAGCTGATAAATAGTTGACTCACAGAATAATAAACAGTGAATGGGGTCTCAAGGACTAATAAATGTGTTTCTTCTGATAAAACACTGTCTACAATGACCGCAGCTCTGCCTGTCGTACTTTCTGAAGCATGTGATTTCGCTGCTATCGGTGCAATAAACCAACTGCACTCGCAAGATTCTTCACTGCCCACACCGACCACACTGACCTTATTTCAAATCTGATGGTTAAACCCACTCTTTGTCTGTGGGTGGCGAATGGAGTGAATTTCTTGCATGCACATTTAAACAGATTAGTGAATATGCACTTTGTAGTTTTACAGTTACAGACTGTAGTCCATCTGTTTCTAAGTATACTTTCAATGGTCAGGACCCCCACAGGACCACCACAGAGCAGGCATTATGTGGGTAGTGGATCATTCTCAGCACTGCAGTGACACTGACGTGGTGATGGCGTGTTAGTGTGTGTTCTTCTGGTGTGAGTGGATCAGACACAGCAGTGTTGCTGGAGTGTTTAAACACCTCAGTGTCACTGCTGGACTGAGAATCACCCACCTACCAAAACTATCCAGCCAGCAGAGCCCTGAGGGCAGCATCCTAAGATCACTGATGAAGGACTTAAGGATGACCAACACAGCAAAACAACAATATGCTACATTTAAAGGCCCATGTTATTACATGTTACACACATGCAATGGCCCATCATTCCTCCCACAGTGTCACTGGACCTAATGTTGCGTGTTACCATGGTAAGCACAGATGTGTGGCAGAGTCACGAGAGTGTGTGAGGGAACAGATTTGTCTGTTTCTGACATGCCTCTGCCTGCCCTGGCCATCCCACTGTCCTGCTGCAGGAATCTCAGACAACAGCTTGTGGAATGCTCCAAATGCTCTCAGGAAGAAAAGCCAGGAAAGGAGCAGGAAAATATTCACCGCTCTCGTTCTCCCGAATTGAGTGAATTGCTGTCATTTGACTTTCACATTCCAGCCCATATAAGCCCAACTCACAAACACATGACATCAACGTTTCTTCAGGCCTATTTCAACACTTGACAGTCTTGTCAGTGACTCAGTCATTAAGTGTTGGAATTATTTGTGATCTGTTGGCAAACATTCAGATTTATCGGTTCTTATAGAAACCAAAAAACGTAAGTGTAGAGAGCCTCATCTGAGCAATGCCGTCTTTTACAGTCCCTCAAATTCCAGGTTTGAACCGCATACATATGAGGTACTAGCCTCCTGTGTTTGGTAATATTATAAGCACTTCCAAAACAGTTTATCTGAATTACTTTGAAATGTCAAACATGTTTTAGCTATTAAACAGGTTAGTTTGAGGTGCAAACTAAACATCACTGTGTCATTTTACGGGGTAAAATGCTGGTACGTACCAAGACAGCCAAGGGCCAGTGTGGCTGCAGATCACATGATCAGTTGTTTGAAGGCTGAGCAGTTGATTAATCAAGTAGATTCAGAAGGGCTCCTGTTTATTTGAACTGAACCTGCATGCGTATAAGACTGGACACCCCTGGTCTAACTCAATGACTATAACAGGTTCTCGCTATTAGGCTGATACAGGTCATAGTAAAATAGCTCATCTCATATAGAGATAAGATATTCATCTTATATCTATCTTTTTACATTTTATAGCCCAGGTTTAGTGCTGTTTCTTCAATAGTCAGATCCATATTCTTTATATGTATACAACACATACTTATATTTATATATCATAACTACCTGGTACTTTCTATCCCATTATTCACACAGTATTGTGGCTGTTGTCCAATACAATATCTAGAATCCGGTTAGGCATTTCAGAGTAATTCATTCAAACTGCCTTGGAACTGGCCGTCATTACAACCCAACACAATTATCTAGTTCTTCTGAGTGCGCGAGTATAAAAGCACCCAGGGCAAATTTTAAATAGGCACAAATTCAATCATTTAAACCTCTTCAGGAGGTGGTCTGAGATGCATGTTATAGTGCACAGTGTAAAGGAATCCTTCTCTCCAAGATACATTAGACAACCAAGTACCTCTCAAACTCCTCCCCATGGAAGTTACCAGGTGTGAACAGGGTTTAAGAGACCATAAAAGAAAGCGTTACTGTTATGCTGGTGCGCTACTGGTGCTTCAGATTGTTTTGAAGGAACAGCTCAAAATGAAGGAAAACTAAATAAATTATATGTTTCCTTTTTTGGGAATGTGGATACTGCCTGGTTAATATAGTGTAAAGAATTAAAACCCAGCAAAGCAGTCTAATATAAACAAACCGTCAGATCAACTGACCATTAAAACATGAACAAAAACAAAAAAGTGGTTCAAAATGTGATGCTTTGATTTTAGAGTAATTTATTTAGTTAGACTTGCTTATAAAGGTGGTGATGGGAACCGGACATCCAAAGTGTTTAATGCCTCAAAAAGCTGATGACTGAATCACTGTTTAACCGTTTTAGGATTTTGGCCTAAACTAGGGCTGTTGCGAAATGGCACACTACTGTACTGCACACAACAGGAGTATGTACTGTATACGCCCCCTGTGTGGCGTATAAGTTCGGACCTACAGTGTAGTATACTAATACAGTCACACGACCAGTTACCTCACATTTACCTCAGAGCTGTTATTACTGTATCCGCTGTTTAGAGCTAGCTGCTGCTAACGCTGCTCAGTTCACCTGAAATATGTTTAGCCTAGCTGTTAGCTACCCTCGGCTATTTCACTCTAAAACTGATCCTCTAAAGCGAGTTCATCTTTTATTAATCTTCAGACCTGTATATGTATGTGAGGCTCATTCTGATGAAAACATCCCCCACCACAATCACTACACCCACATATATACTGGGAGTCGGCTGTGTTTTGCTCACCAGTGTTACCCGCCGCCATTTTCTCTGGCTGAAGCAGGCTGAGAGCTGGTGAGGCCACAGTGCATGATGGGATGCAGTACACCATGAAGATAGCTCCCCCTGTATACTAGAAACTGTGACTGGAGTAGTAGATACACCGTCCGGGTATCTTCAGTGCACTACAGATTTACAATTTGGTCGCATACTCCAGATTACATACTACATACTACTTTTAGGTGCGCGAGTAGTACGGACTATGCCATTTCGAATACAGCCTATGTTTGTTGTGCAAAGGCACATGAAGGGTGTTGTAAAGTCACCTAAGAAAACATATTGTCTCTGATTTGCTCACTACTTTACTATTACATATATACACTTGGAAACCATGTAGGTTTACTCTTTTGGATAGTAAGTAAAATGGTTATATTTGTGTCACACACATCACAACCCCTAGCTCCTATCACCACTCAATGTAAGTTGGGTAGTTATCTCTACAATAAACCATCAGTAGAATTCCCCTTTAAACAGGATATATTTGACATCAGTTGTGATATTTCATCAATATCGCCCAGAACTACTGTCAATGTGAATTTGGCAGGACTGAGATTAACCAGTCCAGAGTGTCTGCGTGTGCACGCACGCACTGAGCGACTGAGCTTTTTAGAGAAATGCCACCAGCTGACAGACTTGAGTGGGCACAGACTGCAGCCCTATTATCACCTGAAGGGAGAGAGACAGTGAACACTTGTCTGCTCACTACCACACAGTACATTTGATGCTGTCAAAACCAAAGCCCTGCCTTTGTCCTTCGCTTTACAGTAAATGGTACAGTTCCTATAAATGTACTCAGCTGCCAGTTATTAAGAGTATTCGTGTGCATGTCTCTTTGTGTGCTGGTGCATTCCTATCCTTTATCGCTGACTCCACTCGTGTTACGGCCACTGAAGTAGCCAAAGATAAACCAACCAAAAGTAGGTGGAATGGAAAAGAACTGACGCGGTCATCGTTCTTTACAGACCAGGCAGATACAGGAGAAGATCTACGCTCAGTTTCCCATGATTGCACAATCTGGATTCACCCCACCGCCTAAACAGCTGACGCAACCAAAGGCAAGCTGATAACCTAAGCCACTGGTCATCACAGGCACAACCTCATCTCCGTCTGGCAGGGAAAGAGCCTTTTATTATCATTACTGACACGGTCTTTAATAGCCTAACAGTCTATTACTTTTATCTAATGCCCCACGGTCAAGGTTCATCGTAGTCTGCCAGGCCTTTTCAGAAATCATCATTAAACATGGCATTTTAATAAGCACATCATTGCTGTCCAAAGAAAAACAAGTCTCCAACATGGCCAGATTACAGGAGATGGCAAAAACCTCATTTAATATTAATGCATGTCAAAGGAACCAGACTTTTTACCAAGCAGTTTTGGGTCATTTCTGTTGGTCCATTCATTATGAAATTTTGAAATGGTAGCTATACCTCGCGTGCCCATCCGACAATCCTGCTACTTAATCAGACATTTCTTCCCCTGCCTCAAAACCACTCAACACTTTTCCTATTCAATCTAATAGACTATCATCGTAGTCTTCCATCTAACAGTTACTAACAGCGCTTATTCGGTGTTGCCTATAACTTTAAACTCTAAATCTTTTTGTGTTTGTTGCTATCCGGGGTCGACCTGAAGAAGATGGGTTCCCCTTTTGAGTCTTCGTTCCTCTCGAGGTTCCTCTTGCTCTGAGGGAGTTTTTCCTTGCCACTGTCGCCTTTGGCTTGCTCATTGGGGGCTTGGACCTGGATTCTCTGTAAAACTGCTTTGTGATAATATCTGTTGTAAAAAGCGCCATATAAATAAATTCGACTTGACCGTGTAAACAGCAGCTGCTGTGTTCAAATGATGCACAAAAGTGAAAATCAACAAAAACGGAGATACAGGGTTTCTTTGGACGGTGACATCATATTGCTAGAGTCCAGATCATTAACAATTTTTATCTGACACCAATAAAAGGGCTGTTGTACAAAATACAATGTCATGACTGTCTGTGGCCTGATACCTTGCTGCTTGTACTTTGCACCGTCAAAGTAAGGATAAAGATACAACACCTTACTCGGCTAACACAGCAGCTGCTTTTGTGCTAGTGCTGAAGTAGAAGAATGCTTCCATGGGAAATCCCACTAAATCTTGTCTTTGGATTTGTTGTTATGTGAAATATATATCTAATTGGTCCTTTCATCAGGAGATCGTTGGTGCCGCAGCCATGAGCAGCTTGATTGACAGCTCTGTCCAACACTCCTAGCCTGCTTCACCACTCAGAACTTAAATTATTATCCAGCCTTTATATAATGGTAACTGTTACAGACAAACAGATGTGCAAATAGACAAATGAACAAACAAACAGATGGACGAAGGAGCGTGTGAAGGGACGGACGAACAGACATGCAGACGGACAGATGAACAAACAAATGGATGGACGAAAGGAGTGTGTGAAGGGACGGACGAAGCGACGTGCAGATGGACAGATGAACAATGTTGAACAACTGAACAAATGAAAAGGTGACAGCCAGCTACACTCAGGAGGTCTAGCTTGCTAGCTTTTTGGTTATGCTGGTTAGCTTTAGCTTGCTACGTTTCTCTGACTCTTGACTGTTTTGGGTCAAGAGACGTCAGCCTTGTGGTAGGTTAGGAAATGACTATAGATGCGTTACCCAAGATCAGCTCCCAGTTTACATAGAGAGGAGACAAACATAGTGGTCACACAGCAGTAGGTAGTCCAGGGAGCAGTTGGGGGTTAGGTGCCTTGCTCAAGGACACTTCAGTCATGTCCTCTCTGTTCAGGGAATCAAACCGGCGACCTTCAAATCACGAGGCCGGTTCCCGAACCTCTGGCCCACGACTGCCCCTAAATGTTATGCATTTGTAGTCAATTACTGTGGGCACGGTAATGCTTATGCGCATGCATACCTGGCAACCGCAGGCCTAAGCACTAGCCAGGATTGTGCAGATGGACATTACAGAGTGCTTCCTCAGACGTAACGGCAAAGGGTTCACAACAACAATCCGATATCACCCATCTTCATAACACTCATATCACACCGTCATATCAGTCCTACTGAGTACCATAACACAGTGTTTCCGCCGCATCATCCTGGAACCGTTGACACCTGGAACCGAGAGGAAACCTTTGACGGGGACTCGCCTCCTACACTCATCCTCCTTTCTCTTCTCTGATCAGTGCTTCTTCTCAGGCTTCTGTCCTCATGTTCCCTCCTTACCTCTTTTCCTCCTACCCCTGGCTTTCTCATTCTTCTCCTGCACTTACAACACGTCTGAGACTTGACTTCTAATGCCAGTGCGTGACATTTCTCACAGATTGCCTGACCTTTAGTGTGTCAGCGGGTGGGAAGGAGCGGAGGGGGAGGGGAGTCTGCCCCGCGGTGGCATCTTCACAATCCCTTTCTTTTCTTTTTTTTTTTAAACATGTTGTTCTCTCATTTCTTGTGATCTATTCAGCTATTTTCAAACCTGTTCTGCAAGTTCTACAAAACTATAGGCTGCAGAAGCACTTGTCTTTCCGTGGAGAGCCGTTCAGTGTTTCCTCAGCTCTAATATAATTGAGACAACTGTCACGACAGCATAATTGCCACGCAAATCCTGGAGAAGGTAAAATGAGAGTGGAATTGGGCCCAAGTGCGCTATAACCAATGAGCTGTCATGGTTGTCCATTACAACTGTCTCTAGAGTGTGCAATAAGGGTAGGCAATTAGACATATCTGCATAATGGTGCATTGTTTCAGGAGGTGGACTGTCACTGCACACAGTAGCTTCTGCGGTGGAAGAACCGAAAAACTGGTGGGCCAATTGCACTAATAGCCGCTGGTAATTCAACACCAGTGATTTCAGAACGAGCCCGGAATGCTTTATGTCCGCAGGGATTGATTGTATAATGATCAACCGCGTGTGGAAAAAGGAGGAAAGGGGTTTCACTTCATTTTGGAACCCAGGAGAGAAGGTTGGAAAGAAGCTAAACTCCAGACATAATCGTAGGAAAAACTGAGATCGGATGGGCTTTGTGTTTTTTAACCGAAACACTTCCAAACTCATGGAACCCATCGCACATCATCTGGTTGGAGAGTTCCAAGGCTGAACTCTCGCCAGGTTTGTACGTGATTGACTTAATATGCATGCAGCCTATACAAAGCTTCAAGAACTCCTTCTTGAGGCTCTTGCTAAGCAGTCCCAGGGTCTGGATCAGCCTACAGATTGCACCACATACAGTCGCAGTCTTGGGTAACCCCTGATTCCTATCACAATGATCACTACTGCTGCCAAATCAGAAGCGCTTGCATGATATGACACCCGAGGCCAAAAACAACATTACACACCATGCAGTCCTATGTCCAGACGGCCATGCTCACAGTGTAATACCCCTGTAGTAGCAGAGACACATTCCGGAACAAAATGTAAATAGGCAAGCTGTTAATAGTAAAAGCCTGAAGTCTGAAATATCCATGCTCTGGCACTAAACCTGGAGTTTAAGTGGCAAGTTGTACCAGACTCAAGTCATCAAGCTGTGCAAAAATCTGGCCCTGCAGAACTGGAGTTCCCCACCCCTGCTGATACTGAATGTATATATAGGCTGTATATTACTCAGAACTGTTCCATTTACACGTAATGGTGGCTGACACCTCTCACTTATCAGCTTTAGCATGTTATTTTAAGCTAAAAAGATCCAGAATGCCACCTTCAGTTCCTATGCTGACAGGTGTTAAGACGTTCTAACAAGTTCCACTGCAGTTCTAGAAGAAACTCAACTTATGTTTTGGTAGATTCTTTCCTTTGTGCTTTCACTGTAGCAACAACACATTTGCACTACCCTATAGCCTGGAACAACACTTTTCGGCTGCTCTACCACCCTATGTTTAAATGTACACGACCCATGATATGACAGTAAGGCTTTGGTATATTGTAATATATTGTTGCTGTCCAACGAAATACATGTATCTCCATATTTGGTGGATTGTTACTTATATATTGTGTAAAATGATGAATGGACCAACAGAAATGGCCCAAAACTGCTTGTAAAGAGTCTGGCACCATTGACTTACATTTAAGTTCAAGTAGGCTTTTGGCCTCTCCTGTAAAGTTGCAATTTTGGAGGTACTTGTTTTTTCTATGGACAGCGATAATAAATTGCAACAAACTATATATTTAGATTGTGTTACCTACTTTCAGGATAACTGTCATGGTAAAAAAAATAGGTTTGCTAATGCTAACGTTAGCTGTGCACCTTTACTTTACTTGTTTACATTGGAGTCTAATGGCTGAAGATAGATTACAATGCTGCTTTTTGGCCAATGGGGGCTTAAACTCAACACACAATGAACCACTGTCTCCCACCAATGAACGACTGTCTGCATGTAAGGTACTAATTAAAATTTAATACTGTGTTTTTGGGAAATCATACATAATACTGTGATACACAAGTGTATGGTTATTTTCTCACATCCCACATGTGCAAACAATCACAGCTGGTGGTTATTTCACAAAGCAAGATTCAGGATTTAGAAATACCCCGAATTTCTCCTCTTACTGGACAGATTTGACTTTTGGTTAGCACTTTATTTTAGGCCATAAGATCAGAAAAGAGAAGAAATTCACATAATCTCAGTTCCTACTTTTGGTGGCTACTTTTACTTACACTTTCACTGGTGTAGCACCAAGTGTGTAGCATCAGTTTAACACAACAGCCTAGAACAGCCCATTCGGCTGCTCACCACCATAGTCTTAAATACATGTAGGCTTTGGGGTGTGTTCTGAAGTTCCGAAATGTGTGTCCACAATCCTAATGGGAGGTTATTTCAAAAAGCTAGTTTCTAAACTGGACGCTTATCACAAAACAAGACTTCTAAACTGGACACCTTAAGGATAAGTGGTGACTGTCCACTAGCCAGGCCCCTCTTCTTAGCTACTATTGGACAGACTTCTGACTTTCGGTTAGCACTTTATCATAGTCCAAAGATATCAGGAAACAGAAGGATGGCACTTAACTTTAGTTCTTATGCTGACAGGTGTTGGATGTACTACGTGCACTTTTTGGCTGTTCTACCACTAGGGGTGGGAATCACCAAAGGTCCAATAATGTACTATTATGATACGTTATTGTTGTGATTTTAAACATATTGTGATATGCGGAGTACTGAGATAACATATATAGCAGTATCCTGCGTTTCATTTCTTTTTTGAAGTTTAATTCATGTCCCCAAAGGAAAACTGTGTCGATATATCTATTGTTTAATATCTAATATATTTAAAGATTTCAGTCTGTTCATCTGATTTCAATCATTTTCACCATCAGGGAATTAGACTGAAATTTATTTTTAAATCCTAGAACCCAAAAGTTTCATATATGTATATAATATTGAATATTTGGTGACTACGTATCGATACAATACTGCAAAATATCGTGATAATATGCCGTGTGGACTTTTCGACCACCCTTGACTCGTACCCTAATAAGTATGCAGGTTTTGGTGTTTGGCGCATTCTTAAGTTCTGAAATGGGTCCATTAGGACTGTGCATTGGTAAGAAGCTGGAGATACAATGAAGATACATGAAACAGGGCTTATGAAGGAGAACAGGTTTTCTGGTTAATTAAATAGTTAAGATGTAAACAAAGCCATTCAGAATGTTTTGAAGCGAAATGGTTTGTTCTTGAGAAAGCTACTGTTGGTGATGGGAACCAGACGTCTGAAGAGTTAAATGCCTCTGAAAGCTCCATCACAGTCAGTGATTACACACAATGTCTGATGTCTGGGACATTATTTTATGACAGTTTAGTGATAAAGTTTTGGCCTAAAACGTTGTGTTAATCCTTTTATTGTGATCCATTCAGGATGGAGTGGTACATGCGAGGACCGTGGTACATGTAGGACAACGTGAGGCAAAATAGTGCCCAGAGGAACATGTTTCTTCATTACATACAGAAACTCAGAAGACCTGTTTAGCTTCACTGGTGGTTTTGAATAATGAATAAAACGGCTATATTTGTGCTTGTGTTGTAGACATTGTGGTTCCTATATGTGGTTTCCTGGTTCCACTGTAAAGAAATCTGAGCCTGCCCGTTTCTCTACAACAAACCATTTTGCTTTAAACCACTCTGAACGACTTTATTTACATGGCAAAGACAATGAAAATAAAAGTAAAAAAAAGGAAAATGCAGTTGTAAATGATGAGTGTAGAATAGAAACTACTTTTACTTCCACCTTCTTCATCTGCTCCTAAAACCGTTATGTACAAAAGTGAGACTCACCAAAAGACTTCAAGCCAAAAGTCTTGCATGATGTAACAATCACGTGGTACATGCGGCCTATGCTACCACTAAAACACCCAACAGAATAATTAGATATACTTATTCTTTATTTTTCCATCTGCCATACTTTTAATATGGTTTAATTTTCATTAGATAAATAACGAACTTAATGAACTTTTAAATGTAACTATTCAGATATTAGCCTAATCAATGCCCATTCACAGTTACTGGATTTTCAGTTCACATGTGAAGTACTACCTTAACTGAACATATAATCTGAACATTACTGAACACTGAATTGAATTTTGTGATGTTATGAGAAAGAACAGTGAGAACTTTAAACCAACTTTAAATTAATTCACTTTCTATTATGGTTCTGTTCACATTTACCATTGCTGAAAATCAAATACTTGAAAGTACCGGCATTGCTTTGGGGTTGTTAGCCTTGGTATTACTAGGTATCAAATGGAAATCAATGGTACCGCCCATCTCTAGACTGAACTATACACAAACTTCCAAAACTGGGTGGGATTCCCCTTCAGGTATCAATGAGAACGGTCCAATAGGAATGCCCCTGCTCTCTCCTCCTTTTGGACGGCTTTGACTTTTGGCTAGCAGGCTAACTCCGAAACTCCGCCACCTTTCCATCCTCCTAAGTCCCTATTAGACGGAAGTTGGTCCACTTTTACCTCAGTAAGTCTACTTTTACCTCAGAGAGGCTTTAGGCTGCTGTAAAGCACCTCAATCCGCTGATACTACCCTCTGTTTTTAGCTTCCTAGCTAGCAAAGCTAGCAGAGGCGCGAGCCCCCTGCACGTACCTGCGTTGTAGAAGCGGTCGAGCACTGACGTCTCCCCGAAGTCCAGCTTCCCGAAGAGCACGATCTCCAGCGTGCTCCCTAGGGCCTCGCAGGCGTCCCTCAGGCACTGCAGGGCCATGCTCTCCGCGCCCGCCTCCGAGTTCAGCACGTAAGCTACGCTCGCCCGGCGGCTGGCGGTGCACTTCCCCGCCGCCAGCAACCCGTGTCCGCTCTCCGCGGGGCATCCTGGGCTGCCTACCGCCGCCGCCGCGTCTTGCCAGAATGTGCCGGCGGCTGGTACGGCTGGGCGCGAGCCCACCTCGCGACACGGAACCGAGAGAGAGACACCCTCGGGCTCCAGGTTCATCCTTTCTCCGGTGACACGTTTAAACAGGTAAAAGACGGAGGAAAAGACAATAACAGAAGAAGAAGAAGAAGAAGGAGGTAACTCCTCAGGTTATCTCAGGCTGAGTTCCTCCAAACGACAGCGCTCACGCGCCCGCATTCCTCCGCGCGGAGAAGAATAAAAACATGTAAATATTTGTTTTCCGTTAAAAATCGACTCTCTTTTTTATTTAGAGAGAAACAGACGACAGGAAAAACAAGCAGCTTGTGCTGTAAAAGTTGGGAGGAAATGCCAGCGCGAGCTGTCAACGGCGGCCACGCGCTCGCTCCTGTCAACAGAGTCACGACTCCCCCAGTTCAGAAGTGTGCGGTCTCGAGGCGCTCCAGCTCCGGGATCCCGCGCGCCTGTTCGTGCAGCAGCAGCCCCACCACCACCACCACCGCGGCAACGAAGACGACGACGAGCTGAAGTTGCAGCACGAAGCGGCGGCAGTGTGGAGGAGGCGGAGGAAGGGTGGAGAATGAGAACATCTTCACGAGGAAAGCTCGACGGATCCAGAGCGACGCTGCACGAGGTTCATTACCTCATCGCGAGACAACAAAACGAAAACAAGTCGCGAACACACACGCGCACATAAACACACACACACCCGCTCTCGTGCTCCCTGTCGCCGTGTTGTGGACCCTGCCCTGTCTGTACACTGTTATCGCTCTCTCACATACACACGCATTCTCACCACTCACGTGAAAAGAGGGCGGAGCTCGAGCGGTGGAATTAGCATAGTGGTCACGCCTCTTAAAGAGACACGCCAGTCGAACGAAGACGGCTCCTGTTTGAGGACTAAAGCCTGGGCAGCTCTGGGGCCACCAGAAGTTTCCTAAATAATAAACAGACATCTTTTTACAGACCATTACAGACGTAGAGCAGGTATTATGTAGGTGGTGGATCGTTCTCAGCACTGGAGTGACGTTGACGTGGTGGTGGTGTGTTAGGGTGTGCTGTACTGGTGTGAGTGGATCAGACACAGCAGTGCTGCTGGACGCCTCGGTGTCACTGCTGGACTGAGAATCATCCACCAAACAGCATCCTGTGGGCAGCGTACTGTGGGTATCGTCCTGTGACCACTGATGAAGTTCTAGAAGATGACCAACACGAACCCTGCAGCAGCAGATCGTCTCTGACTGTACATCTACAAGGTGGACCAGCAAGGTAGAAGTGTCTAATAGAGTGGACAGTGAGTGGACACAGTGTTTAAACATTCCAGCAGCACTGCTGTGTCTGATCCACTCACAGCAGCACAACACACACTAATACACCACCACCACGTCAGCGTCACCGCAGTGCTGAGAATGATCCACCACCCACGTAATACCTGCTCTGTGGTGGTCCTGTGGGGGTCCTGACTGTTGAAGAACAGGGTAATAAAGTATTCAGAGAAACAGATGGACTACCGTCTGTAACTGTAGAACTACAGAGTGCTGATAAAGACCATGAGTGTAGACGCGAGCAGGTATTTTTACCCTGAAGGCTAATCAGTGTATATTTTCTGAAGAATGAAGCGGATCAAATGTATTGGAGTGCCTGCAGTCTCACTGAGCGCTGCAATGATGGAGACCCTTTTCCTGTTTCTGCTCGACAGTTTGGTCATTCTTGTGTTGTTGGGTTAATTATATAAAGGCCCGGATCTTCCACCAGGTTTAAAAAGGGGCACTGGACTACATATAGTATTAGGCCCTTGATATTGTCTGAACACTCAGGTCGTTTCTTGGCACATGAAGTTCTTGGTACAGTGATTTTAGTGATGCCTTTGCTCTCAGGCTTTTTCTTATGTGGTGCTATTATAAAAGAGTCCGTGGGGATCGAGACACAGGAGCACCAGATGACTAATCTGACCCTGGGTCGCCATTTTTACTGGACATTCCTTTCTCATTCGGGTTAAAAGGACCCTCTGGACAATGCAACAGTGGCAATGTGGGTTGTAAACATGCTCACTTGCCTTCTACAGCAGGGCCACGGTTGTCCCCGGAGAGAGGTTTTGTGGTTTAAAGACTTGGAAAACCCCTTTTGATGATGTGTATTGAAGGCAGGAGGGATTTGAGAAACTACGGCTGCTTTGGGTTGATTTTTAGGGGTGAGATGCTTTGAGGAAGGAAGGCAGATAGATAGTGTCATTCCATGAGATGAGTACACAACATCTGATGCTTGTAGAGACAGACATCTGGTAATAAATGTTTTCAAGCTGGAATATATATTTAGGGTTTGAATTATGTGGAAATGGGTGGTTGAGGTGACGGTACATTTCAACCACAGGGCCTACACTGAGCTACTGGACAACCAGGTTTTGCCTTTTGCTCATCATCTTACCGAGGAACGTAGCGTTCCCATCCTGCTATTCCAAAATGACAACTCTCGCACTCACAGGGCAGCAAATGTGACTGATTGGCATGATGAACATTCAAGAGCATTCACACTTCTGGACTGGCCTGCAAAATCCCCAGATTTGAGTCCTCTGGAAAATCTGTGGGACTACCTGGAACAACCAGTAAAAAACAAGGAAGGCATCCACCAAATCTGGCCCAACAGTCCAGTTCATGCCAAATCACATTTGTTATTCATGCTCATGAGATATTGCATGCTTTTAGGTATGTTCCAGTACATAAATACACTGATTTTAAATTAGCTTTAAGATTCATGTTAAACGACACAATAAAGAATCAAGAAATTAGATGATTCAAAAAAGTTTATTCGGAGTGATTTGATCACTGAGTCTGATTTGTTTACAGTGGTGGTGATAGGACCCATATATCTGAAAAGTTTAATGCCCATAAAGGTCCCTTTCTGAAGTTGTTCCTTGTTGATGGGTTGATGGGTTTGTTGGTGGGTCACCAGCAGCCCTTTGTGTTTAGGATGCTGGTATGCTGGTCATCAGCAATGAAAGCCAATATTCTGGTCACCATCAAAACCAGTATATATGTTGTGTTTTGGATGCTAGACCAGCAAAACCAGCTTAGACCAACATGTAGGGCATTGTGAGGCAAAATAGCCCCCAAAGAAAACTTAGACGGACCACTATTTTACCATCAACAACATTCCATATAAAACTCAGAGGGCAGGTGTAGGTTCACTAGATGGTCGTGCAGGTGGTTTTGGATAGTAAACAAAATGGTTTATTTGTATTGCACACATTGTGACCCCTGGTTCCCATCGCCACCACTGTCCTCAGTGTCATGGAGTTTCTCAGTGAACCATTTTATGAACCATTGAGAATTCCCCTTTATAGAGAAATATGTAATTAAAACTAAAAAAATGACTCTGAAAGACTCTGATAGCAGGTAGGGCTATCTTATTGTCTTCAAATCATCATTACAATGGGGAGAATGGATTACTCAAAAACCCAGAAGTGACTCAGCTGATGGGGGAAACAAGCTAAAATGTTGGTAAGTTAGCTACTATAGGTGCCTAGATACCTTTCCTTGGTTTGGCCTCCTTTCTCTGACCGAAAGGGTAAAGAAACACTGGTGTCCATATTGTGCTGAATCAACACTGAATCCCATTTCTTACCATTTGGTTTGAAGACTGAGGTACGAGTTGCACAGATACTAGCTCGCTTGCTTTTAATAGCCTACGGATCAATGCCTATACTAGGAGCCAGGATTGGTGGACACCACCTGGATTTCCAAAGGCTGGATGAAGTATTTGCATAGTGTATAATGTGTACTGTACTGAGAGAACACTGATGGATGAAAACAAATGTCCAAATGCAAATGTGAGTTCTTACAGCTTCACAAAGCCTAACAAAGCAAATGTGGCTAACTTGTTTTCTCAAGGCGATTAATATCTCTGTCAATGTTTAGTCAAGCTAAGGTTAATCGCATGTAACGGGGAGAGGGATCGAACTGCCTTCCAGTCAGCGGATGAGCAATATAAAGATGATGCAATAATAATAGCAAAAACCAGCTCGGTAGTGTTGCAGCAGGATGTGGCTTGCACGCCTCATTTGCATAGGGACCATAAAGCCTTGAGGGAGTTCTGTTTGAGGGGTATTAGGGGGTTATTTCTTTATACCACTCCCAGATAGCATGCAGATGTGGGTCACATCTGGCAGAGATATGGCACTGCTGGCCCACTGTCAGCACTGGCAATCTGCAGTGAGCCAAACGTGGCCCACATGCATTTGGCCCACCTGTCCCAAGACAGATATAGTCCAATTCTGGCAGAGATACAGCAGAGTTGCCTTCTTTATGGTTGACACATGGTCCTAATCTGGTGCATGAGTGGCCCTCATCTTGCAACCTGGGAGCAGTCCGCCCAAGTGCCCATCAAACCGTGGAGCAATTGGGACAGATTAAAACGGGGAAGGCGGGCCAGATTTGGGCCAGACCAATTTTGCTATCTGGGCTGTTATGCGTTAATCAGTACCAATGCTGTTATTGTTGGAAGGTAGTTGAGTGTTCTGAAGACTTTTTGGTTAGCTTACCATAGTTGCGTTTAACCAGCCCCCAGGATCGGCGTGTCACGTTTGTGGGCTTCTCCAATACTTTCCAGAAAATGTGACCTGGAAAACAGGACCGGAGGGTCCACCTCCACTAGTATACTGGTCCTAAATGGACACAGAACTCGCAACCTGTAATCCCAACTTAACCTGCCCCAAAGCGTGTTAGCCATAATGCAGAACTTGCCATGGCGGTAGATCCTGGTAAAGAGTCGTACACCATCATGAGGATCCAGGATTAGATCAAACTAAGTTTATAGTGAGTTGGCTAGACCAGCCATTCTATGAGACAGACCTGAACGCCAGCTCCACACCCAAACTATGAATACACCCTTTGTCAATGATAAGAATGAACTGAATGGACAAACTGAGATGATAAAAGATCTACTACAACTGATCTTCCGGTACCCAGAGATATCTGTTACGCAGATATGACCTCTAGCGGTACTTCCTTGGTAGTGCAACTCCAACCAATTGAAGTGCCCTGTTTTCCCAGCTTAGCTCTGCACTGCAAAGGCTCTCATTGGTGAATAGACGCATGGGCCCAAAGCGATTTAGAGCATCAGTACATTTCTCTTGCAAGAAGCATCTAAGGATCTGCAGACCTCTCTTGCTGCCTAATGTCAGTGTTAATGAGTCCACCATCATGCAAACACTGAACAAGAACAGTATGCATGGAATGATAGCATGGAGAAATCCACTACTGCCTAGGAAGAACATTTCTGCATCTCTCTTCTCGTGTTATTATTTTACAAAGCATCAAAATTTTCCAAGGTTTGAGAAACTGCAGGGACTCAAATGTCCAGCAAACTATCAACTTTGAATTAAAGCTGTCCAGGATCTGCTCAAATATGTACACAGTGAAGCTGACTTTCTGATCTCCAGCTTGTTTTGCAAATTTCTGGGTGCCGCAGCAACATTCTGGTGTAGCTTTTAGGATGGAACAGAACATTCAATTAAAGTGTGCTGGTGAATGGGAAGCCAGTTTCAGCCTTGTTTACAGAACGTCATCCGTGCCCATTCGAAATACCTTGAAAAGGAAATGACAAGTGTCAACATCTGCTTCACAGCCTGGAAAGGACATTTCTGCACAATCATCCAAGAAACATCTAATGGGTCTGCACACTTATCCTGTCCTACTGCCTAATGTCAATGTTCATGTGTCCACCATCAGGCAAACACTGGAGAGGACTAGGAAGTTTGGAATGATGACATGGAGAAACACACTGTATGGAGAAATACCACATGGATGTACCAGACATGCATTTATGGCTTAAACGAGAGATGTTATGGTTGGCAAAACTGAACCCTGTTTCCAACCTTGAAACACGCCAGTGACAGACTCTGAGTATTTAAGGTGGACTGGAACATTTGATTAAGAAGCTAGTGAACGAGAAGCCAACTACAGCCTTGTTTAAAGATGAACCTCAACAGGTCTATTCAGAATTCCTTCACAGCCTGGAAAACACATTTCTATCCAGTCTGCCAGTGCCTGTACAAGCTGTAGCATTTAAGGTGGAACGGAACATTCAAATAAACAGCTGGCAAAAAGGAAGCCAATTTCAGCTTCGTTTATAGATGAACGTCATCCATGCCCACTGACAGCTCATTGGAAAAGACATCCCCTGCCAACATCCCCTTTACAGTCTGGAAAGGTAGGTTTCTGCACTGCACTGTTGCTCTTGGTGCATTGTTATTGTTTCTGCTGGGCTGGAACTACAGCTAATGTATGTACCTTCCGCTGGGGGAGTCAGGACTGCTAAGTTACAGTCTTGTGTTTTTGGAAACAGCTTGTTTTTCTGCCCTCTTACAAAGACAGGGTTTGTATTTGAAGGAGGAACAACAGTGTTGACAGTATGTCAGTTCTATGGACTGAACTTTCCTTATTCAATGTAAAAACAGCTTTCCTCTCTATGGCCCCTTCAAGAAATGAGAACTTTCTGCCAAGGAAAGGAGAAGAAGGCGTGAGCGCTAAGCCCGGCCTTGGCAAAGTTAATTACATCTTTTCATGTTTACATGTGTGATCTGTCCACATCTTTCAGGAGATAGCTCGGCTACGTCGTATTGCATTATACTGGGTTTATGGATTTTAACTGGACCTACTAGACACCTGTAGGTTAAAGCATCTCTGTTCAACACAACTGACCCAACATATTACCTCATAGGCATGCTAATAAAGTAACACAGCACTAGATTGTAGACTTTTAACAGGCCCTTCATGAAGTTAAAATGCATATGAAAAAAGAGGGAACTGTAAAAAGAAGAATCGAGGATGAACATCAAAGGGCTTATCGCTGTCTATGCAGATAAAATAAGTAATCGACACCACATTCTTTGTCTGTGATAAGAAAGGACCGTCATAATGCTCTGCCAAGATGAAATATAATCTTAATTGCCTCCTCTAGTGCTGACCTCGAGGGGTATGGTCTGGCTAGTGGTTCATAAAGAAATGACTTTTTTAGCTCCTCATATTTGGTCCTGTGGTCCCAGTACAGTGCAAAGGTTCGTGTTTGTGTGCTGCCGCACTTCAGATTAGGTTGGCATGGTGTAGTGGGCGGTACCGCACAGTCGCCACAGTATCTTTATTAAACTGTACTTTGTGCTGGGTAAAAGCATCTGCCATTTCATTCCTTGACTGATAATGTGGAAATAATGGCTTATTACTTTGGGGTATTGATTGATTATGACACATTAATGGTTTATCTTTGACTGATTTTGTTGAGTTATTATGTCAAGATTTTGACTGACTACGTCAAAACATCAGTTTATTATTTGAAACATTTGAACATTTGAGTTTATTTGAACAGCTATAATGTAACAATGCCTTACTGTCTCAAGATTATTCCTAGATTATGTCAAAATAATGAGTTATTGTCTCAGGATTATAACTGAGATTATGACTGAATCATATCAAAATCATTATTACTTTTGAGATTTGAACTTGAATTTGAATTATGTCAAAATAATGTCTTACAATGATTTTTACATTGTTTGGTTATGTGGAAATAATGGTTTCATATCTTGAGATTTAGTCTGATTACAGTGAAATAATATGACAATATTGAAATTATATCAAGATTTGGACTGATTATGTCAAAATAAGTGCTGATTATATGCTCATCATCTAAGGAATGGTTGCACTTAGAAGAAATCAGCTGACAGGAATGAAACTTGGTGGGTAGGTTTGACATTGTGAGACATGCAAATGATTCGAGTTTCATGTTCGGCCTCACACGTGACGCAAGTAAGGATGGGCCTTATCTCTGTACCTGACTCACCCAACAGCCACGATTCCAGACATTCAGTGAGCAGTGATGCCCTCCATGAGTCATCCTGTTAGTGCCAGCACCATTGGTAAACGGCTGCACAACGCAGAGCTACATGCACATAGACAGTAACAACGAGTGACCTTAACACCACGTCAACGTCGCCAAAGACTGCAATGGTGTCATGCCAGACTGTCATGGAGTGACTCAGAATGGCAGCAGGTCATCTTCAGTGATGACCAACGAATTGTGGCCCCGTGGTCAGCACCAAGATAAACGGTTTGTTGTCACACATCACACAAAGGCCTGGTGATGCTCCACCTCCACCACTACTGCACAATATTTAGACAGATTATATCTCCAGATTTGGATTTATGTCATTGAAATTCTGTCATATGACATATTAATCAGTCATTCTCTCCAGGTGGTGACAGGGTTTAGGTAGAGTATGGCTAAGAACAGCCTGTAGTGTATGTCATATAAACAGTTAGCTTACTGTTAATGAATGATAATAACTGATTACACAACACATACATATACACACACACATTTGTCTTACTATACTTGTGAGGTCATCCATAGAGTTATATTGATTTTTGGATTACTGTACCAAATTAACACTACTCCTAACCCTAACCCTAACCTATTCTATTCTATTCTATTCTATTCTATTCTAAAGACTACATTTCTGGATTGTTAGATTTTCCAAAACAATGTGATTTATGGTGAAAACAACATGTGATAAAGTGAGGACCAGTAAAATGTCCGCACTTTACCAAAAATGTCATCCTATCCTATACTTGTGAGGACATGTCCTCTCAAATATACCACTACAAGAACACACACACACACATACACATTTCACTCTGAATCAGGCAGCTGAATTACAATACACAGAATCCATTAAAGGTCTCTGTTGGTTCCTGATGGTGTCTAATAGGCAGTAATGGTACTTTGTGTTTTCCTGATGGGTTTATATGAAAGTGTAAAGCAGGATTTCTCAGTTAGCCATATATCTTAAACCCAAAGTCAACCACGTCCAAGAGCTGGAAGACATTCTGATTGGACAGTCCTCATCTTCAGGCTTAAGTAATCTGGTTAACTGAGGAATCCTGCTTCATGGAACACTCCCAATGACTCTAATGGTCCTGATTCCAGATGCATTTGATGGTTTCCCGATGGATCCAAAGACGTCCTACAGGAAACAAATGGTCTAGTAACCATTAAGCCAATTCCCATTAGGAAGCAAAGTCATCAAGTTTAAATCCTAATGGCTCTAATGGGGAACAGGGAGGGACAGCAAAGGATGGGATGTGTGACATTCATCACGCTGGGATGATGACTATCTACAAATAAGGACGAGTATGAAGAGGAATAGAGGATGCTTGGAGGTGACGTCAACCTTCGCTTGCTGCAGGTTTGTTTATCTCGCTCGGCCATCTCTGGAAAGAACGTGACGTCAGATCAGACGGGGTTTTTGCCAGGATCGTCTCGCTCTCTCCCTCTCCAGCTTTCTGCGCGTGCGCGTGCACGCAGCGCTCTCGCATCCCCCACGTCCGAGGACCAGAGCCTCGAGTTGGTTCACCTGTCGAGCCGAGGAAAACGCCGGTCTGTGTGTTTCTGTGTGTGTGCGCGCGCGTCGGTGTACGGGGGCAGTATGGCTCTGTACGCGTGGAGAGGATGCTGATACGAAGGACTGTTGTTTTCTCGACAGCGCCATGAGGGAGAACACCGTCTCGCGCTTCCCCGCGCTGCTGCTGCTCCTGCTGCTGCCGTTCTGCTTTGTGCTCTTATCGTTTCCGGTGAGCTCGCGCGCCGCGCGCTCCTCCTCTCCGCTCTCGGACCTCAAGAACAAGATCAGCGGCGTGGAGGAGCTGCTCGAGGAGTTCCGCAAGCAGCTGCAGCACGAGGAGCAGCCCTACGCGCGAGAGGGGCAGGAGCAGGAGNTGGTGGTGCGCGAGGAGCGCGCGGCGCTGCGCGACGGGCCTCGCTGCTACCTCTTCAATTGTACCTACCGCGGCGCGAATGTGTGCGCGTTCTCGCCGCAGCGAGGCTTCACCGCCTACAGCCGCAACGGCACCGCCGCACTGAGGAGGCCCGCGGAGGATGAGGAGGAGGAGGATGGAGACGGAGAGGCGTGGATGAGAGGTAAGAGAGAGAAGGCCGTGATCGCAGATAGACAGAATCAACACAAAAAGTGAAATCTACAGTGCTGAATTCACATTTAAAGGGCCCATATGAAAATTACAGTTATGTGGTTTTATGTACCTGAAAGTCACAATAGTTCATAATTTGCATACCAGTTCTCCACCTCTGTTTATCTTGTAGAATAGGCTGTTTTGGTTCCTCTACCTTTAAAGGTACAGGCTACGATTCTGGAGAACAATTGTTGATATTTGAACTCAAATACAGCCCTCCTCTTAGTGCTCAGTCAGAAGCTCCAACTCCCCATCCACCCAACCCCCAGCCCAAAAAATTAACAGACACCCATTCCCGAGGTGAATGACACTGCGCTGGCAGACTTGTTTTTTTTTTTTTTTTTTTAGATCTTTTTAGATCTTGAAACCACAAAAAAGAAGAGCAACCTCCTCATCCATGAGCCTGAGGTCAGATTCTTTTTATCTGTTCCACCTTAAATTATGAAGCAGTTAGGTTATCTACTGGCATCTCAGCTTCTTGTCCAAGTTTTCTTATTCCACCCTAAATGGTCCTGCATTACATTTTGGCACCGGAGCTTCTTGCTTGAATTTTCCCGTTCCACCTTAATGGGTCCAGCAGTCACATGTTGGCGCCTCAGCTTCTTGTTTGACTTTTCATGTTCCAACTTAAATGGTGTAGCAGTTTGGCTACCTTCAGGCACCTCAGCTTTTTGTCCAGATTTTCTTGTTCCACCTTAAACGGTACAGCACTTACCTTTTGGCACCTCAGTTTCTTGTTCAAAATTTCCTGTTCCACCTTAAATGGTGCAGCCCTTGGGCTACTTTCTGGCAGCTCAGCTTCTAGTTTGGGTTTTCCCATTCCACGGTGCAGCAGGTACTCTGCAGTATCTCAGCTTCTTGCTTGAATTTCTTCCATTCCACCTTAAATGAGGCAGCAATTCCTTGAGTTCATTCAGAGTGGTATAATGTGAAATGGGTTTTAGCAGAGAAACTTACTGACTCAGATGTCTTTATAGTGGTGGTGGTGGGAACCAGGGGTCTCCACATTTACTACACAAATACAGCCATTTACACTACTATCCTAAACCTCCAGAGATCTCAGTAAAGTCACATGTTGTGCTCAGAAAACGCCTCATGTTTATCTGCAGCTAATATCTTGACCTGACTGGGCTTGACCATCACTGACCATCACTGAGTGGTCAGAGATAAGGGTCATTCTTAAGGCCCGCTTTCAGCAAGAACATGGTTATAACTGAGTACTGAACAAACTACAACAATCATTTAAACTTACATAATACAGAATTAAACAGCAGGTGTGCCGATACACAGCCGGCCTGCTGCCTCACACAGTACCGGGCCAGCTTTGTTTAGACAGCGGTTAATCATTTATGTACAACACGGTGTGAGATTCCAGTTTTAAGGTGGTTTTACAGCGTTAGAATGAAGTAAGGAGTAGAGTGAAGTCACAGGCCTTAGCCTTAAGATCTTAAGAGCATGCAAGTTACCCTGTGTATCTAAGGTGGTAGTAACTTCAGGTACCTGCAGATGGCGCTGTATGAGGATGATGGGGCTATAAATACCTGCGGGGTGTGAGTGACAGGATCCATAGATTGAGAAGAGGTGCTACAGTGCAGTGAATGTCTCGTTCCATGTGTGGAAAATGGCTCCAAAGCAGATGTTAATGATTGGCTAAAAGGAGTGACTGCATTTGGGCGTGCCTTTGGCTCACAGCAGATGGCCAGTGCAGACAATGGGCCAGCAGTGCCATAGCTTTGCCAGATGTGGCCCACATCCGCTTGCCTATTTAATTTATGCAGTGGTTAAAAAAAAGTGGCAAAATGAATGAAACACTGACAAACCGTGTTTGGTATTCGACCTTTGGCCAAATGTTTCCTTTGGTTCGGTTTCAGCTTTGGCCAAAAATGTTCATTGCGGTGCATCTCTACTGTAATATTATTCTGTATACTCCAAGGATACTATTGAGGCTATTGATGTACCTAAGTGTGCTTCTTTCTTGCACAGGTCATGAAGCTCCATGATTCATCACGCTGAACATGAAGAGTTATCAGCATTGCTGTTTAATATTGAGCAGATCTGTTGTGAATTAAACATGAATTGATCCTTTTGTTAGACATGCTCATGTTTCACAGTCTTTAGGTAGCAGCAGCGGCTAAACAGCCACACAGCTTGGTGAATGAGGGCTTGTACTGGCGACATCCACTGTTCCTCTTTTTAGCAAGTGGGGAGATACGCACTGTGTTAAGGAAGGAACTGTCAGTGAGTGTTTAGACTGATGGAGGTCAGTGAAAGGTCAATAGCCGGGATGTTCACATAATCAGCGTTATAGCACCGGACACATTCAACAACACTAACAATGCCTATCGCTCGGCACTGCGCATTCCTCAGGGAGCTCCGGATTCAGCCAGTTATGGGGGACTACTCAGTCACTCACTTAGTTATTACTGTCAGTCTTACCTCCTGTCAGCTCAGCTCAGAAGTGTAGAAGTGCTGAGGAGGGAATTCCCCCTTTTTGTTCTTCCGTTCTAGGGAAACTTGCAGAGTCGGAATTGAGGTGGGCGATAGGAACCAGGCATTTGAGGACGACTAACGTCTGAAACTGCCTGATGTCGGAGACATTGCTTTGAGATGAAAACCCGCAGAAAACGTCTTTTTCCGAATGATGTTTGTTTTTATTCCCAGACCTGGATGAGCCACCGCGTAGTGATGCCGGAGAGGACGTTGTGGTCCAGCTGCCTACTGACTGGGCCATACTGGACGGCAGGGACAGCATCGATGACCACGGCATCATGAGATATGAATGGGCACTCGTTAAAGGAGATCCGTCTGTCAACATGAAGGTAAATATTTGAGACTGCACAGTTAAACCTGATTGGGTTTACTCGAGGCAGGCACCAATCGGGAAAGTGTAGGCCAGTAACAGTGCTGAGCCTGATACCCACACCAATGACTAATCGTTTTCCAGTTACATTAGGTTTATGTAGTGCAGTGAACGTAAGACACTCTGATACTGTAAAAGATGCTAGCTGCTAATGCTGGCTGCCTCATATTCCTTAGGCTGCATGGTGTAGTGGTATTGATCGTCTTTAAGGAGTTTCCACCTCGCTGTGCCTTTAGTTGCAAATATCAGTTCTGGATATGGTGTGTTTAGGAACCGGGGGCGATTTACAGTTTGCCTAATCTGGCATATACTTAGATCCTTCACATTCTTAATGAGTGTTGAGGTTCAGAAACCCTCCTGTGCCACTTTTGTAGCTTCTTGTGCATAAGAAAAAGCATAAAAAATATTTAGTTATATGTTCAGTGTGGTTCATTTCTTTGTTATTAGATCATAGATCAATTTTTAGCTATAATTTTGACTGTGAGGTAACTTGAGTAGACGTTTACGTTATGAAAAAGGTACATTCAGTCAGATGTTTGTAGCCAGACTTTTGACTGGAACTATAAACCGTGTGCTGTGAAGTAGTATCATAAGGTTGTAGTCAGCAAGTTGCACTAGCAGTCCATGTTTCTGAATTGTTGCCACGGCTCTTACATTCATGCAAACAAAGACTCGGAAGGAAACTTTTGTTTAGTAACAAATGCAGCGAGAGACTGATGACTAAAGGTCAATTAATGCTTCTGTGTTGAGTCTACGTCATAGCCTGCACAAGTGGCCTACGCGGTTGTGACTGTTAATACTTGTGCGTTGGTGTATCTGCATCACTCCGCAATTACACTGCCAAAACACTAGTCAGTGATGGAGTTTCTTTGCCCCTGTGTTGACCTCCTTGGCGTTCAAACGATGGTGGCTGGAGTTGGAGCTAATAGCTGTTGATTAACAGTTACTGTTACTGTACAGTCTGTGATTCATCCAACTGAATTTAATAATGACAGGCAAAATGACGATGCTACCAAGCCGACCAGTCACAGTTGTTGCAGTATGCATCGCCACAACATGTAGTTACGTAGAGTATTCAGGTCCGGTATCTATGCCATGGTTGCAGCGTACAGTCGATGCCTTCAAATGTGGCTAGCCCCCTTCCGCCAGCCACATAATCCGATCACGTGCTGCTCGATTATGACGCCTTTGAGAGACATGAAAATGCCAAATATGAACAGCTATACATTTTGCTGTCACTCAAGAAAGGTGTTAATACCAAGAGTAAACAGGGCCGTAGATAAAACAAGATAATATATGAAACCCAAAAGCTCGGTGAAGCTAGGATCATTAAATCTTGACCTTCCTGGTCCATATGACTTTTGTTTCATCTTTTGGTCCATTGTCAAATACGACAGCGTAAGCACTAAAAGAAACTACGGTGGCTGAGAAGTGCAAAACAAATTAACATTTCAGAATACAAAATTACAAAAATAAAAACAAATTTACAAACAAAAAATAAATTACATTCAAGAAAACGAAATTACAAAAGCAAAAACAAATTTACAAACGAAAAATAAATTACATTTAAGAAAATGAAATTACAAAAGTAAAAACAAATTTACAAACGAAAAATAAATTACATTCAAGAAAACGAAATTACAAAAGTAAAAACAAATTTACAAGACGTGAAACACTTTTACCAGTACCGAGACACTTTTACAAACTGCGAATTCTGGCGGAAAGGGTGGGTCCAACACACAGGAAGTGCTTGTTGCAGATCCTTGTCAACGAAACTGTTTCGTGGTGGTGGAGTGAGTTGGTGGAGTGAGTTTTGAGTTGTTGAGCCGAGCGCTCTGAACTGTTTATGAGGTGGTGTTCAGTTTTGAGTGTGATCGAGTCTGGTCTTGTATGACTTGTATGCCAACATGGCCACTGAGTCGACAGACTCCCTATAAGGGAGACTTCCTATAAGGACTTTGACGCACAACAGATGTCTATTGACAAGCCAGAGGAGGCGTGGCCTATAACACAATGCTCTTTCACTACATCAGGATGAAAGGCTGATTTCACCTATGACCCTGGTCCGCCATTGTCGAGAGTGCAGAGAATGGGAGCTGATTGTTATGTCTGCTGGACGCTAGATTTGATCAGGATTTAAATTAGAGGATAAACACTGGAGGGATACAGACACCATACAGATACCAGCGATATTGCCTCACTGCCTATTACCCTCCACAGTGAAAGGCTGCAGATTCTGCCGTAATTGTGTTTGTGAAAGGGGGCCTTCCTGTCCACCTGCTGAGCTCAACAATAGAGGTATTATTGAAGCTTCAATGTGTTCACACACAGAGGGCAGATATCAGACCTACTACTAGCGCAGACACAGCGCATGATGCGCTGCTACCACAACATGCACTCGCACTGCGTCTGAAAAGGACGTTTGATTTACTAAGGCTGCAGTAAGATCAGGCAAACCGCATACAGGATTGGCGACCTGCACATCAGTGTGAGTGCAGTTTATGCACGGTGGGTTTTATTGGCTTGACAGGTTGGGTTTGTGCGATCAGACATCACCAACCTTTCTGCATGGACTGCTGTAACGATGTAGGAGTCAGTAACTAAGTAGCCACGCTGGTGTCATTGCTCTGTCAGATCACGGTTTACGACTCTTTGGTACCCTTCTTGAATCCCAGCACTTCAGTCACTCTGGATTTGACGTTGTTGTTGTTGGGTGCATTGCGAGTGACGCAAAGACACTTTGAAATCAGATTTGAGCGGCCAGAGTGTCCGGACTGACACTCTACACTCCACAAAAATCTGATTGGAATCGCGTTGTAAACCACCTTCAAATGTGTTTTGGATCCGATTTGTATGTGGTTTTCCGCTGTCCAGATTATCAAAACTCAAAATGATTACAATCTGGATTTGCCAAAAAGGGATTTTAGGATGGCAGTCTGAACACAGCCTTTCATATGTGGTCGTAGATCACATGCGACATGTTCAGATCAGATTTCATGTGTTTTTTCTCACTGTGCATGCGCCATCATTCAGCATTAACATGTCACCAGAGCCAAACGTGAAGAGCCGGTAAACAGTGGAAATGCAACACAACTGTCCCTTTTTCATCATCATCATGCTCCAGTGATGAACAGCTAAGGGCTCGGAACAGATCGGAGCTCATTATCTTGGCAGAGGAGGCTCGTTCTGCTGCTTAGTTTGCGGTTCATGACACACGTGGTTCATTCACATGACTTTAACGATTCGGATGTGTGATGTTTCAGGAGGCTGGTTTGTTCAAAAACCATACAACAGAGTCACTCACCTATGCGAATGTGAATCATCATGTCAGTGAGATTCGATTCAAGGAAAAATTGAGCAATAAGGCTCATAATGTGAATGTAGCCACTGATGTTAGTGAAGTCAAGTCATTGCATTTTGTGGTTATGAAACAAGGATCATTCCATTCTGGCTATGTGGGGATATCTGATACAATTACACATACAAAATAAGACATGCAGTTGCTTGGTTCATGCCAGTAAATCAATCAATCAATCAATATTTATTTGTATATCACTTTTTACAACAAACGTTGTCTCAAAGCAGCTTCACAGAAAAGCAGTTTATATAAAGGAAAAGAAAAACACAGAGTCCATGTATAGACTTAAAAGGTGTTATTGTGTTGGTATATACATATCAGCCTATCAATAATACTGTCAATACTGTTGAATCAGTTTCCTTATGCCTACACACAGTACCACCTGTACACATATTCACCTCTGTGTGATTGGGGAAACCTGTCTGCAGCATGGAGTGTTTAGGCAGTATTTTCATTTAACAACATTCAGGAAATAAAATAAATATATTTTTTTGTTGTTGTATTTGGATTTTTGTATCATTTTCATTGGTTTCCTCATCGGAATTGTTTGTTTATAAGTCTCTTAATTCAAAAAGATTGAAGCATATGGATGCTACAGATTACATTACAGATGTCTTTTGTTTCTATGTATAAATAACTTGAATTATCAAACTCATAACTGATTGATAATTATTGATAATTGATCATTATGTTATCAGAATATAAACCATATTAATTTTGAGTGTACTCTAGTATCTTAGAATTGTCTTCCCGCTGTGTTCACATACTTACTTGGTTTTATTCTTTTAGTCATACGGTTTTCTAAGCCAGTGTTTCTCATCTCCTGGTGGCAGCCTGCCCTGCACATCTTAGGGCTTTCCCTGCTCCTAACACTCCTGATTCAACTTATCAGCTCTTTAACAAGCCCTTTCAGAGTTGCAGGGAGTTGCTAAGGCAGGGAATCCACCAAAATGTGCAAGGCAAGGTGCCTTCAGGACCCAGGGTTGAGAAACCACATTTACAAGTCTGTAGTCTGAGTGAGTTTAGAGAAGCTGTGGGGATGTATTGGTTTTGGTGACTATTGTCACTGGGTGTTAGCCTCAGAGCTCCAGCACTAACCTAAAGAAGCCAAATTGGACATTTCTAGGCTCAGTTCTCTCCAAACTGTTC
The DNA here is from genome assembly GCA_034552555.1 of Semaprochilodus insignis. Lineage (NCBI taxonomy): Eukaryota > Metazoa > Chordata > Actinopteri > Characiformes > Prochilodontidae > Semaprochilodus > Semaprochilodus insignis. Next base: position 4,965,677 of record CM067481.1, read on the forward strand.
CTTAAAAGAGGAATAGACCAGCCTGAAGGTAATAAACTCTCAGTTGTGATGTATCTCAGGTGTCGTGTGCAGGTGTCACTGGGCTCTACTGTGTTTATAGTACTTGCAGAGTCTACATGGTACAATCCTACAGTGTTGACGGAGGTCAAGGTACCTGCTAAAGGCATCTTTACTGTTCACTCAGGCCACCCACCCAGGTCTGCTGAAGCTGAGCGGACTCCGAGAGGGCGTCTACACCTTCCAGATGACCGTCACTGACACCGTTGGACAGAGAAGCTCGGATAACGTCTCTATCACTGTACTGGCACCTGAACATCATGCAGAAGGTTTGAATCACTCCTCCCTTCACTCTTGCTTCGTGTTCCTCATGCTCTTTTTAGATTCTCTCATTCTCAATTGCCAGTTTATTAGAAACATCCACCTTGTACCAGGCCTCGTTGGCCACTTTATCAGAAACACGTACTATTTAGGTCCTTTGTACTGTATAAATATACAGTTACTGACTTCGCCCTCTACCCCATCCATCAATGGAAATGGAACACCACAGGGCTACCATTGACCAGACATTATCCACTTACCATACTGTATAGATACACTTTGTAGTTCCACAGTTACAGACCGTAGTCCATCTGTTTATACTTTATTGCCCTGTTCTGCAATGGTCAGGACCCCCACAGGACCACCACAGAGCAGGTATTATGTGGGTGGTGGTGGATCATTCTCAGCACTGCAGTGTGTTAGTGTGTGTTGTGCTGGTGTTAGTGGATCAGACACAGCAGTGCTGCTGGACTCCTCAGTGTCACTCCTATGGGCAGCGTCCTGTGGGCAGCATCCTGTGACCACTGATGAAGGTCTAGAGGATGACCAACACTGCACTGTGCAGCAGCAGATGAGCTATCGTCTCTGACTTTACATCTGGACCAGCAAGGTAGGAGTGTCTAATAGAGTGGACACAGTGTTTAAACACTCCAGCAGCAGCACTGCTGTGTCTGATCCACTCACACCAGCACAACACACACTAACACACCACAACAGTGTCACTACAGTGCTGAAAATGATCCACCACCCACATAATACCTGCTCTGTGGTGGTCCTGTGGGGGTCCTGGCCATTGATAAACCAGGTAAAGGTATACAGAGAAACAGACGGACTACAGTCTGTAATGGTAGAACTTCAAAGTGGTCCTATATGGGAAATAGACCTGATAAGATGGACAACAGGTGTAGACAGAAGGTATCTAATAAAGGCCAGGTAGTCTATATATGCTGTATTATCTAGTTTCATGCAACTGGCTGTTGCTGTGGAATTGCTTTTGTGTGTTTGCATATGCTTAGTCATATGTGTACATTCAAATGTTGTGTTTTTCTGCAGTATGTACCCGTCATTGCTCGCGCTATCAGTTCATGTGTGATGACGGCTGCTGTATCGACATAAGTTACGCATGCGATGGCAAGCAGCAGTGCCCGGACCGCTCCGATGAAGACTTCTGCAGGAACTGTGAGTTTGAGTCGATAGAGCATTACAGTAGACAAGTGTTTTCAGTCTTCCAGTGTAGGCAGTGGCCTTCAACAGGTAGCCTGACCATGTTTGGAGACTACTTTGAATAGCTGCTTACCTAACATGCCTACCATATGACCACATAGAGTGTACTGTATTGACTAAATGCTTCCTTGTACTAATACCAAGCTATGTTAACAATGTGTCTGAAGCAGTCTGTGCTGAATAGCTCTTTGTTGTGTTGGCTTCTCAACCTAAAAGTTGACGGAGGTCGCAAGGCCGTGACTCACGCGTCCAGCGCTCCCTCTCAGATCGGAGAAGCACGAGAATCAGAAGGCCGAGCCATGATCCCTACAGAACTGCGCAATACAGAGACCCCTGTCCAGGTCAAACAACAACAACAGCCTTCTGTCATCCAAGGTAACAACACCAGCTTCATAGCAGGCTCAAGGCCTTTTCACACCAAGGTTTGGAAACAAGCGCTGTTTGAGCCTCATCCCTGCCTAAATCCCTAGACTAATACCTCTTTTCCACCAACAATGTGCCAGTGCTCGTGCCCGTGCTGGTGCTGGTTCCCAGGCTCTACTGAACCTGTTAAGAACAGGGCCCCGTTTTCCACCAGTTTGAGAGCTGAGTGATTATGTATCTGGAGGGGGGTGGTCCTTAGTCCGCAAGCAGAAGTCGGCGGACTGCGTATAACAACAACATGGTGGCACATTTTCTTCAGGTGCAAACTTTACTTCCTGCTTTGAGGTCATATGTCTTACCATCCAGCATCAGCTCATTCAGCATCTGTGCGCAGCCCAGAGAGATTGTCATAAACAACAATGACGCGTGAGACGACTCGTAGTTTCATTTCCTCTTGAGAAGGTGGTCTATTATAAAGCAGCACGTTAAGTTTCGTAGCTCTCTGTAGTGTTTCCCACATTCCAGATCTCGTGCACGTATGAAACGGCAGATGTTTTGAATTTTTCACACTTTAGCTCAGTAGAAGACGGACCCCTCCGGTTGAAGGCACTCATCCACAAGCACATCACTGGTGGGATATGATTGTTCCCGAGTTCAGCTCAGTGCAGTTCATCGGGCAGCGCCCGTCCCTTTGCTGCTTGCGTCACGGGTTCCACGGTTCCAGACCAGAGAGTTAAAGGTGCTGGAACGGCACCAATGTTTCCGGCCGTGAAACACATTTATTGCGGTGGAAAAGCACGGAACGGTTTGAGATTTTGGCGCCGGCACCAGCACCATGTTGGTGGAAAAGGGCTATAAGAGACTTTTGAGACCCTTTTTTTAACTTACGACTATTTGTAAAAAGCGCCAAAGAATCAAACCTCACAATGTCCCTGGTTTTCATTTCAGAAATCTGCTCACTTTAGCCTAGAAAGCCTGAGAACACCCACCCAAACACATGCAACCTGACAACACTGCCAAGGCAATACAGCCCAGGAGCCCCAGACTGCGGAAAAATGCTCAGTTGTGTCAGCAATGGGCCAATCAGCACACATGGCCATAAATAAGAAGAGCCTGCAGTCATTAGTTGCAGTGCAGATAGCATTACGGTAGGGGTTTGTGAAATGGCACGCCAACTACATACTAACCCACACAGGGCTGGAACACTGTCAGCTAATACATGAGCTGAGAGAATTCCGTGGAGAGGCTGAACGCTCTAATTAGAAGGGGGTTCACCTCAGAGGAGAATTTCCATCTCCCTCTCTTTCTCTCGGTGGAAAACAAAGCTCTTCTGTGTTCTGTTACCTGATCCTGCGCTGAGCTTAGAGCCGCCACACATTCGAAAGGCATCTGGGCTCTGAGTTTGACTCTAATGCCCCTCGTTCTTTGAGTAATGCCCCTCGTTCTTTCTGTCCTCTTATTTATTTAGTTATTGGTTCGTTTTATTTCACAGAGACAGATCGGAAAATGCTTAAATCAACAACACACCACGCTGTGCAAGCTGATGACTCTAGGTTTGTAACTGGGAATTCTTAAATCGTGAGAAGCAGAAAATGCAACCGATATCAAATAAGGAATTTTGGAAGTATGGGAAAATATCCCTGCAGATTTCTTTGAAGAACTGGAAGCAGGAATGGAAGCTGTGATGAAGGCAAAACCGGGGCACGCAAAACACCGAGCAATGTCATATGTTTAGTTCCTGAGAGTTCTATGTCAGTTTGTTCCTTCACACAGTGAGCTGTATGTGAATTTAAGGGGGTCCACTAGTTAAACCTAATGCGCAGCCCTATCCTTTTCACTCTTTCTTTGTTTCCTCCTGCCTTTTTCACTCTCTCACACCCTCACACACATTCATACAGTCCACCTTTTCATTCTCTCTGTTTCCCTCCCTCTCTAAGATCCCTGTATGGAGCCCCCCGTGGTTGGCCCATGTAGAGGTGTTTTCCCACGCTGGTATTATGACCCTGCAGCCGGAGAGTGCAAGCACTTCTTGTACGGCGGCTGCAAAGGAAACCGCAACAACTTCCTGCAGCAGGCAGACTGCGTGGAAAAGTGCATTCAGAAACCCGGTGAGGCACCACATGAAAAGCGTTCAGACGTTCAGGTATTTCTCCCGTTTCCTAAAGACGAGGCTTTCAGTGTAACTGATGCAAATGTCACCATCTTACAGCTCCAGTGGATCGGCAAGCCACCGCGGCGCCTCCCTCCACCACTCAGACGAATACAGGTACTACACTTCTGCTGGCATTGAATCCATACGTCCCTTATTTTTGCATTATTTTCTGACCACAGTAATTATGTCTTTTTCATGAGCACTGTACACGTTGCTAGGGGTGTAACGACCCTTAAGTCCTAATTCAACACGGTTTTGGTGGGGGTTGATTTTTCTGTTTGGTAAAAAATGAACCTGAAAATGTATTAAAGCAAAAGTGCATTAAAGTTTAATATTAAAGGAGTAAAATACCTGACGCCTTAAAATAGCATAGTGGAATTCTGCCTGGTCCATTCAAATTGCTTCCATACGAGAACACAAATACATTAACCCCAAGCTAACATGCTAACCCCAAGCTAGGCTAGGTTAGTCATATTGTTAGATACTAGACTAGTTTAATCATATTGTTATATGCTAGGCTAGGTTAATCATATTGTCATATGCTAGCAAAAATATGCACTCTCGTCTTCCTGTCATTTATGAACCCAGGCATGTTTGGTGTCTGAAGTATGTTCTTTAGTTTTGAGGCTAATGTGGCTAATATATTACGAAAGCGTGTTACTGCACAGATTGACTGCCTGCACCTCACTCACACTGTGCTAATCTCAAAGTACGCTCGTCAGCAAAAGAATAGCTGCATCCAGGAGGAGTCAACCTACAGAAATCAAACTTGGCGGGTAGGTTTGACATTGTGAGACATGCAAATGATTCAAGTTTAACGTCATGTGACGTAAGCTAGAATGGGCCTTATCACTGTACCTGACTGACCCAACAGTCACGACTGCGGATATTCATCGAACAGTGATGCCCTCCATGAGTCATCCTGTTAGTGCCAGCACCAGACGGCTGCACAACACAGGACTACATGCACACAGACCGTTATGACGACTGTCCTCAACACCACGTCAGTATTGCCAAAGACTGCAATGGTGTCGTGCCAGACTGTCATGGAGTGACTCAGAATGGCAGCGGGCCATCTTCACTGACAAGTCCCGCTTTTGTCTTGGTGGAGACAACCAACGAATCCGTGTGTGGAGGCACCATGGTCAGCGCCAAGATAAACGGTTTGTTGTCACGTCACACATCCAGAAGGCCTGGTGTCACTCCATCTCCACCCCTACCGCACCATCTGCAGGAACTGGGTGAGAATATTCAAGCTGCATGGGATGGATTATCACAGGACACCATTAGGAACCTCTACAACTCCACGTAGAGACGTCTGGCATGGGTTAGCAAACATGGCGGCCCAACACCATACTGAGAGACACTACTTCTGTATGTGTAGCTTAATAAATATTACCCATATCAGTCTAAATGTATCATCATTTGTTGTTCCTGGTAACCTTTATCTTCCTTCCCAACAGCACTGCAATCCCACACCTCCTTCTGGGTGCAGCTATTCTTGTGATGATGAGTGTAGTTAAGTTATCTCAAAGGGCCTGTTTACACTTGGCCATTTGCATGCATCTTGGGCTAACTGGATAGCAATCTGATCATAAATAGAGGTCAACAGTAAGAGCGCTGAGACGCAGTGCAGACAATTTAGCTATCTGATCTCTCAAACCACCTCAGGATGTGGTTTGAGATGAATTCGAGATACAAGAGCGTTCAGTTCAGTTCCACTGTCTGCTTGTATACGGTTGGGATGATAAGAGAGTTCTTCTCAGTCTTCTTGATCTCGAGCCATGGCTTTGATTCTTTGCTGAACTGCTACCCTATATGTATCATTGGGGCGAATCTGACATGCGGTAAGCGTTCAGAATGTTCACCTGCAGCCACGTGTTAAAGTATAGACAACTATGACTAAATATAATGTAATGTTGTTATGTGTCTGCAGCTACCAGGTCTCCCAGCTCTGAAGCCAAACCCCAGAACTCTGCACCAGCTCCTCAGAACCCTCAGCCAGTAGCTAAAGTTCATACAGTCCTGGGGGGGCAGCCGCCCCCTGAGTCAGGTTTGTGCCATACTGACATTAACGACATTTATGGACATACACTATATGGCCAAAAGTATGTGGACACCTGACCATTACATCTGTATGAGATGATGTTAGGATAGGTAAGGCACACATACTTCAGACAGCACACAGTCAACTTCACACTTCTTCCACTGGGGGTCACTAGTTTGCCTCCAGGTGCTGCTGGAGGCAAACTAGTGGACCCCCATCCTCCTCTGCTGAATTTCACTGGAGAAGTGGTTCCAGCTATCCACTATTAAGAACCTCTGAACGTTTGTGGTGCTTTTCGTCCTTGAGGGTAAGTGCTTGGACCGGCCTGGGATAGTGGAGGTAAGCTGGTTTCCCCTAGTGACACTTACCTGTAGCTTCATGCATACTGACCGTCACGGTGCCTACACGCACTTAGGGGGTTAGGGGCTTCGAATGAGTACAGTGCAGAGTTAAACCCTAGACCATAACTACAATTAGTCTTGACTCCCTAAAAATGAGCGTCTCATTCCAAAGCCATGGACATTAATTAACCATGGGAGATGCTATAAGTGCCTTCGCTCTTCTGGGAAGGCTTTCCACAAGCGCAAGTGCGTTCAGTCAAAAGAGCATTTATGGGCTCATGCACTGATGAAGGTCCGGAACATTCCAGTTCATCCTAGATTTCTTTTACTGCTGAAAGCAAAAAAATAAAAATTTAAGTTGCTATAACGTCAAGGACCGGACACTAAATGCTAAAGAAGAATGCTATATTTAGCTGTTGATCTTCTTTCCCTAACCCTTTAGACAGCATTGTTCTTTTTCTTTTGCTATCTGCTCACGTAGACATTGTAAGTGAAATGCCTCAGGTCGAGTCACATTATTATGACCATCAGCTAATACCCTGAGTAGCCGCCGTGTGCAGCACAGACAGCAGCTAGACGGGCTGGGAGTGACTCAATAAAGAGCGATGCTGATGCAGTGCATCCCACAGCTGCTGGAGGGTGCGTGGTAGAAGATCCATAGAGCACAATGATCGAGGTGGTCCCACAGATGGTCAGTTGGGCTCAAGTCTGGGGAATTAGGGGGCCAGGGTAGTACTTGGAAGTGTTGGTCATACTCTACCAAGCAATGTCGGACATTTCTAGTGTTGAATTGTGTTGCTGGAAGATCCCATCCGCCCCAGGGAAGACAATCAGCATGTATCGACCCTTTAACCCATGACAGCAATGAGGGTTATGTGTGCAGGCAGATCTCCCATCTTATATACGCACTAAGCCAGCTCATGACATGTGACCTTCTTCAGGAGTGCTGCCACCGTTGAAAGTGGGAAGTGGTCATAATAATGTGACTCGACTGTGTAATAATCAGGAATCCACTAAAAGCGTTAAGGCACTGCTATTCTGCTAAAGCTGCTATTAACTGTGTGTGTCTTTGTTTAGGTGCGATCCTGCCGCTGGTGCTGGGGGTGATTATTAGTGCTCTGCTGTTGCTGATGGTGGCCTGCAGACTGCGTCTGGTGCGCCACAGGATGAAGAAAGCACGGCCTCTCACTACGGAGGAGTCTGATTACCTCATTAACGGCATGTACCTGTAGCAGAACACACACCTGACCATCCAACCCACACGCACAGTTGATGCAGCGTGTGTGGAGGGATACGGATGAGCTGGATTGGAAAACACTGAATAACACTGATAACAACATACTGTCCAACATCTTACATTCTTCAGCTACCAGTCTGATACTGTTTTGACATTGGAGAGTCGAAAGGCTAATCTTGGACAATATACAGAAGGCAAACCAGAGCATCGAATGGCATGAAAAAGAGGAAACGTCTGCGTTTGTTGTGTGTGCATTTCTTCATTTTAGTTTTACTAGGAATTTGGAATTGATAGAGCTGTGTTCAGTTTAGTCAACCAATCAGTTTTGTTCAACTAGAAGTCCCATTACATACAATATGAAGTATTTCAGTTCGATAGGAAGATCTTCAGACACGTATGGTCAAATTGGGACAACTCCATCACTCAGGAGAAAAGAGATGTCTATTTGGATGGCTACTTACAGACTTCTCAAATTCAAAGAAAACTTAAATTCAAAGAAATTTAAATAAAAGAGAAGAATTTGACTGATTTTTCAGCATTTCTGCTGAATTCAAATTCATTCACAGAGTGGTTTGATGTAAAATAGTTCATTGCAGAGTTGAAATCAGCAGCTGATTTCTTTACAGTGGTGCTGATGGGAACCAGAAGTCATAACATCCGCAACACAAGTACAGCCATTTTACAAAGTCGAATCGCATTATTATGACCACCAGCTTATATCCAGAGTAACCGCCGCATGCACCACGGACAGCAGCTAGATGGGCTGAGAGTCTTGGTTGTCGGTCCTTGTTGGTTGTCGCAGGTTTCTGGAGCCATGCTGACCGCAGTGCATCCCACAGCTGCTGGAGGGCGCGTGGTGGAGAATCCATAAAGCAAACACAGTAATCAAGGTGGTCCAACAGATGCTCAATTGGGTTCAGGTCTGGGGAATTAGAGGGCCAGGGTAGTACTTGGAAGTCTTGGTCATGCTCTTCCAAACAATGTCGGACATTTCTAGCCGTGTGACATGTGGCATTGTCTTGCTGGAAGATCCCATCGGCCCCAGGGAAGACAATCAGCATGTATGGGTGCATGTGCTCTGCAAGGATGGATTCATACCCAGATCAGTTGAGAGTGTCTTCCGCATGGCTGAGTGGGCCTAGAGACTGCCACGAAAACGTGACTTCCTTCATGAGCTACTCGCTGCCACCGTCAAAAGTAGGGAGTGGTCATAATAATGTGACTCAACTGTGTAACACTCGACCATTGAAGGATTTCAAATGATGTGTTTTAGGCCAAAACCTTACTTTAAAGCTAGCATAAAACAATGTGTCGGATGTCAGGCAGCATATTCATAACCATTATGTAATAATAATAATAATAATAATAATAATCATCATCATCATATGTTACAGCTATAGCACCTTTCACATACCCAACGATGCTTTACAATTTATGGGAGACAAAAAAAAAGAAGTCATACTGGATGAAAGTATTCTGAGGAGCTTTAAAGATGGAAAGAGAGGGAGAAGAGCAAATAGATGAAGGTAAGGAGTTTCAGAATGTGGGGGCAGCAACACTAAAGGACCTGCCACCCATAGAGGGTGAACCTAGGTACAGCCAGAAGACCAGAGTCAGAGGACCTCTGCTTGCATGATGGGGCTGACCGATACGTGGGTGCAGGTCCATGCAAGGCTTTGAAGGTCAACAGCAGGACTTCATAACGGATGGGTTCTGTAACTGGCACCCAGTGTAGCTGATGAAGGACGGGGGGTGATAGGTGCAGATTTCTTAGTGGGCACTCTGTCCTGCACATTTCTGTGGATTCCCTGCTTTGTCACACCCCCTGCCACTTTGAAAGGCCTTGTTAATGAGCTGATAGGTTGAATCAGGTATGCTGGGAGCATGGAAAGCACTAAAATGTGCAGAGTAGGGTAGGCAGGGTGCCTCCAGGACCAGGGTTGAGAAACACTGGTCTAATCTAGATGGAAAGCATGAACCAGGATTTCTAGGAATACTGCAAAGGTGAAACAATGCAGAGCTGATTTCATATGTGGAACAAAGCTGTAATATGTAACAGAGGACATTTCAGACCTCAGGCCACTGTGAACAGTGTAGAATTTCCCTAGAATGGACCATTTTACATCAAACCGATATGAATGATATGAATCTATTAATGTATATTCAAACCCCAGGTGTGGAGACACGCTGATGGAATTTTCTTGGAGTTGTTGGTTTCTCAGAAGTCTTAATTTCATTGTAAGATCTCATTAATGTCATTTCTTTGGTGTTGGTGACGTAATTGAAAGTTTCTGGCTATTTCAGTTTGCACCACTGGGGGTGCTAGAGAGCTGCTCTCCTATCGGACTCTGATCTGATCTTGCCTTCTCTTGTTTGATCACAACACTGATTTATGATTTCACCTCCTACAGGTCATTTCCAGAATCAAACACACAGTGAAGTTAGCATCTTCCTGATGAAAGCATCATTTTTAGACCACATGGTTCCAGTCATATTGTACTGACCCTTATCTCCTGCTGTGTGAACATGCCTGACCTAGACTTCTGGGCACATCCCCAAGCAGTAACACCCGAGACGCTTTACTTACTGGTTTTACTTCTGCTCATACTGAGCTGGGATCAGGTTTCCTGCTGGTCATAATGAGGGACCCCTGACCACGCTTCAGAGGGTTGCTGATTCCAGGTCAGCTTTTGGATTGAAACCAATGATTGTAGGATACATGACTCATACGTACGATCATTAATTCAGTACACAGTCATTACTCTAACTACACTAGGGGATCCTGACCCCAGTCCAAAAACACCACTCTGGTAAATATCAGCTAGGAAAACCAGAGCCTGGGTAGGACCAGGATTGGGAATCTGTTCTCTAATGTGCTGTAAGAAGTCTGATTTTGGGTCTGATTGCTCCATTTCTGTGTGAAAGTCAAACCCTGCTCTATTTTCTAAGGCCAGTTGTGATACCAGTGCTACTCTCGTGTCATCTGCTCTCTGTAGCCACTCAATGTACTGTAAATGTGTTGCTTTACTTCCGAACTGTAAACTATGTATGCATACCTGTGGAAATGTCAGATTATATTTGGAGAAAAAAATACATGATTTATGACTTATTAATGCTCCAGTGATGTTGAGGATGTCTATTTTCTTCCTATCTGGGTAGCCCCAATTCACCCTAGGCATCTGTTTATTATGGGTAATCATTAAACGATGGGGCCAGTCGTGGGTTGGAGGTTAGGGAACCAGCCTTGTGACCAGAAAGTTCGACTGCTAATTGGGCGCTGTGGATAGGGCTGCCCACCACCAAGTGTGCTCACAACCCCCGTAGTTTTATGTTCACTAGTGTGTGTGTGCGTGTGTGTGGGTGGGTGGGTGTCTGGGTGCTTCAATGCACGGATGGGTTTAATGTGGAAGAAAAATTCCTCTGTGTGTAAATGCGCAAATGGTTCTAAATTAAATTCTCAGCCTGCGAGATAACCTTTATATCCAGTTTACACTCAACATCAAAAGAACAGTTGCACAAATAGCTGCACCCAGAAGGAATCACCCAACAGGAGTGAAACTTGGTGGGTAGGTTTCACATTGTGAGACATGCGAATGATTCAAGTTACACGCTAAGCCGTGCTTGTGATGTAAGTAAGGTCAGGCCTTATCGCTGTACCTGACTGACCCAACAGTCACGACTGCGTACATTCAGTGAGCAGTGATTCCCTCCATGAGTCATCCTGTTAGTGCCAGCACCATTGGCAGATGACTGCACAATGCAGGACTACATGCACGCAGACCGTTACGACGACTGTCCTTAACACCACATCAACATCACCAAAGACTGCATTGGTGTCGTGCCAGACTGTCAGGGAGTGACTCAATGGCGGTGGGTCATCTTCAGCGACGAGTCCCGCTTTGATATTGGTGGAGACAACCAACGAATCTGTGTGTGGAGGCACCGTGGTCAGCACCAAGATGAACGGTTTGTTGTCACAAGCCACATGTCCAGAAGGCCTGGTGTCACTCCACCTCCACCCCTACCGCACAATCTGCAGGAACTGTGTGAGGATATTCAAGCTGCATGGGATGGATTATGACAGGACACCATTAGGAACCTCTACAACTCCATGCTGAGACGTCTGACGTGTTGCGTTAGCATATGATAACCTTATTTTTCACCTCAACCGATCTTCCCAGCACCTCTTCCCATCATTGAGTGAAAATGCTAAGCCCTCCCTGATAAAGTGCTTCACTAAGAAATACGTCACGTTCATCACTCCTGCCGGTGCACTCCAAAGCAAGCCAATCCTTAGTGACCACCAGACGGTCCACATTTTGCTCTATCCCTATGCATTAAAAGAGGTGAGATGAGGCAAACATGTAGACCAACTTTGGGTCCCCAAGGGCTAGTTTAAGAACCACTGCTTTTCATCTTACCAGCCAAGACATTTAGCTAACAAGTAATGAAAGTCTATGTAACCCAAAATCCCTGTTTCAGTACCAGCTTAAACGAGGCTTCTCTGATGCCACCTTAAGGGCCGTTCGATGACTTCATTAGCTCAAGTTAGGGGTGTTAGATGAGCCCTCAGAGGGGCGATAGATGGAGCAAACACCAGTGCGGCTCCTATTACAGGATTTGCACTGCCCAAAAAACCATAAGACTGGAAAACCTTTTTTAAGAAAGGTGACCACACTGACCCTCATTGCTACAGGCCTGTTTTCATCTTGCCTTGCATTTCCAAAATTTTTGATTTGTCAATAAGTAGCTAAAAGATTTCAATAACAGCCATATTTTTTCTGGGATACAGTCAGGCTTTCGGTTCGGCCGGGTTATGGATGGTTGTGTTTCTGCTGTCATGCCAACCCCATTGCACTGCAATATTTATTGACCTGGGTGAAGTCCTTGTCAATCTGTCAGTCACCCCATCCTAACAGATTTATAATGAAGGAAGAAAATGCTGCCTCACCCAAGTAGGTGTCCCACAAGTATCGATACTAGTTGATACTATATCCTACACTGTTACAGCGTTTATTATAACGTCTCTGATGCCAGAATGTAATGTAAAATGGAATGGGAAAATAGGAAAAGAAGAAGCTGGCGAATAAGAAGCTTAATTCCAGAGGAAGAATGTAACTGGAAGAATGCACCATTGGCCAAAGCCTTTGATTCTGTCAATCACCCCATCCTAACAGGAAAGAAAACACTGTCCCACTCCCATCAGGTATTGCTGACCCTTATCTGCAGGAACTGTGTGTGAATATTCAAGTTGCATGGGATGGATTATCACAGGACACCATTAGGAACCTTTACAACTCCATGCTGAGACATCTGGCATGTTGGGTTAGCAAACATGGCGTCCCAACATCATACTGAGAGACACTACTTCTGTATGTGTAGCTCAATAAATATTGCCCATATGAGTCTACATTTATCATCATTTATTGTTCCTGGTAACCTTTATCTTCCTTCCCAACAGCACTGCAATCCCACACTTCCTTCTGGGTACAGCTATTCTTTTGATGAGGAGTGTATAACACCAGTTCTTCCCTTCCTATTCAATTTAAAGCCCCTAAACCATTTCAGTGTACTGCTGCTCATGACTATAACACAATACATTACAAAAACATTAAAACTGGATTCGTTTATTGATACTTGTAGCTGTTTCCATGTTAGCTGACTATTTTAGGCCCATCATGTTTGCTAGGCCCCCCACTGTAAAAAGGGGAATATGGTCTTAAAGACTTCCCTGGTTAAATTAAAGGTTAGACTTCGACGTTGAGCTGAAAGAAGGCCCCCTTGCCTCTTCACTCTTCCTCACGAAGGACGACACACACACAGCTGGTTTGCACTGCGTTGAGTTTTATTTGTACAAAGCCACGTTTGTGCGAATGCAGGCAACACACCACCTGCGCAGAGAATCAGCATGGTGACCATTGACAGCAAGCACTTCCACAGTGGAGGGGAGAGGGGGGAGACAAGCGCAGCCCTGCATGTGTGTGTGTGTTTGTGTTAGTGAAAGTGCATGTCTGCGTGTTGAAACAACAGTGTATGTGTCTGTCTGTGTGTGTGTGTGTGTGTGTGTGTGTGTGTGTGCAAAAGCTGGCTTTGTGCTCTTTGTACGCGGTGTGAACCTCCAGGAGTAGCATGTCGGTCAGTGCGAATATGGGCAACCAGTCTAAGACGCCGTTAGCATGAGCTGCGTGTCGATCGGCTAGAGTGAGCAGGGATAAAATACTGTCGGTAACCAGACTGAGCAAATCTACACTAAACTCAGCTGTAGCTCTGGAAGTTAAATGCTGATGGAGGATGGAGATGTGGAGCAGAGCTTCTCTGTCTGAGTGGGGACCCCCAGGGTCTTACACAGCAATTGGGAAAGATGCAAAAAAACAAACTTGAGGTCGAATCACTTTTACTTCTGTGTTTAATGAGGCAAATTAGAGTATTATACTAAATCATCAATCGACTTGAATCGTTTCAAAATCAAAAATATTAGCTAGCTAGTTAAATGAGGTCAATCGTTCAGCTTCATGTCCAATAATGTACATCAGAGAGTTGGATTCTCATTGACTGGCTATATAGCACACATGAGCCTCTGGGTTTAGTTCCCTAGCTCTTGTTTTAGCCATGTAGCCAACTGTCCTATGCTCACTAATTACATCATCATCATCATCATCATCATGGCAGTGAAAGGAAATACTTTAGCATGTTAGCGAGAAAGAAGACTCAATTTCACTAAATTTTTATTGGGGGGTGGTTGGTGGTGGGGGTCCTCAGTCAAGAACTAATCTTTCTAAGAACGTTTAGGAAGCCCTGTTCAAGAGCACGCCGGCAAACAACAACTCCCGAGTATGGCCTTGGAGTTCCCAGAGCATGACTGGGAACATGACTAGAGTTGAGCGTAGATGTGTCGAGCACGGCTGCAGCTTCTACACTAGAAGCTGAGAGCGTCTTTACTATTAGCATGGCGCGTGCGGTGGAGCGCGGACGTGGATCCTCTAAGAACACTCGGTCCCGTTCCTACAGTCCATATGCGAAACAGCACCCCTTTATACTCAGCTACCAACAAGCTGAAATGCACATAAACGAACAAATGAACGAACAAACAAAAAATACTTGCAATACTGTAGTTATCACAAAAACAGAAAATGTGCACCTGCAAATCGAACAATCGAAGAAAAAAAAAACAAAAAGAGAGAAAAAAAAAAAGAAAGAAAACAAAAAGTTCACAACCCCAAAGCAAACTGCAGGCATGAAAATGTCAAGACAAAGCTCCACTCTTCTTTTTTTTTTTTTTTTTCTTCCTTTTTAAGAGATCAGTCTGTTCCATCCATCCTGAGGGCTCTTTGGCCACACAGCGGTCGGACTGTTCCGAGAGCGAGAGTGCAATCAGTGTGGATTTTCCTTCACCGTGGGTTTACCGTCTCGTAGTTAGTTGTTAAGTCCTGATGGATGGTGTATGTTATGAGCGTGTATGCATGTGTGTGTTTGTACGTGTGATGGTGAATATTGCCAGACTGTCGTTTCAAAGTTCATCCCTATGAGAGACAAAGAGAAAAAGGTTATTCCGAAAGCATCTCTCGTATGCACGTTAGAGGTCTGCACGGGTTAGAAGACCGGAGCCCGAACCCGGCCCGAATCTGGCCCAACTAGGCCTCTAAGTGCGAAACTCTACAGTCTTATCTGAAAGCCAAACTTTACTGAAGCCGACACTCACTTCCGAGTGTGGGGAAGTCCTCCGACTTGGCAAACTCTTTGGACTGAGAACCAGCTACCATTAACTGGAGGTTACTTATGAGGGAGCCTTGTCTGAGCACTGAAGCACAGTATCAGTGATGGGGATACCGATACCTATGACTGACACCTGTAGACAGAACTAGAGCACAATCAGCAGTAAACATGCTCATGGCTGAATCTGTAACGGCAGTGTTTTTTAATGAGGCGAATGCGCTAACAGGAGGCTATTACCTGAATTTTTGAGTTCAGGTGTTTTAGCCACACCCATTGCTAACAGGTGTATATAATCAAGCACAGAGTGATGCAATCCCCATATACAAACACCGATTAGAATGGGTCATACTGAAGAGCTCTGTGAGTTTAAAGGCTGTACTGTCATATGATGCCTCTTAGATCTGCCCAAGTCAACTGCAGGTGCCATCACTGTGAAATGGATATGGTCTAGAACCAACATCAGCTTGACCGAATGGGTAGACCATGCAAACTCACAGAGCAGTACCCATCTTCTTTTCCCCTCACTCACTGTACAGTTCCAAGCGACCACTGGACGCAACATCAATGCAAGAACTATGCATTGGGATCTTCACGTAATGGCTAAGCAGCTGCACACAAGTCTAAGATCACCAAGTGCAGTCCCAAGTGACGGCTGGTGTGGTGTACAGCACGCAGAAACATGAGTGATGGAGTGATGAATCACACTTCTCTACCTGAGAGTATGAAGAATGAATCTGGGTTTGGAGGATAGCAGAAGACCAGAATGCATTGTGCCAACAGTAAAGTTTGGTGGAGGGGGAATAACGGGTTGGGGCCCCCAAGTTCCATCATACACAATTATTTGCCTCCAACTTTTTGCGGCTGTAGTTTGAGTAAGACCCTCTCCTGTTCCAGCATAGCTGTGCCCTGGTTTGACAGAACTCCATATTAAACACCCATGGTTTTGGAACGCAATGTCCAGCAAGCTCATGTAGGCGTGATGGTCAGATATCCACACACTTTTGGCCACATAGTGGACTAGACTATATATGCACTAGATGGCATATCCACCCAATTAATAACAAATCTACTACATAAAAATCACTCAATGGAAATTAAAACCCAGGCTCGTCCCATGGCCGATTCCTATTGACGGGTCCAGTCAGGCGCGGGTCGGGTAGCAGACCTCTAACGCACATTCACAGTCACCCATCATGCAACACACACATATTAAAATATACCATCCCAGTGGATAAGTAATGTAATTACAGAGCATGCTCGCCTCCACACGCTCATTTCCCATAACCAACACAAACACACGCTAAGTCATTCCCAAACTCTCATCAGGTCAAACTCATCAGTACAAGGCAGGATTTGGGACGAGCCAGAAAGACTCTTCTGTGCCGTCACTCTGCTGTGTGAGCCATGCCCTTTTACTAAGCATTCAGTGAGTCATCACTCAAACTCAGGCTCATACCTTCAGAAAATGCAAATTAGGCAATCAAAAATAAATAAATAAATAACTTTTCTTTTCAAAAATCTTTTGAAAAATTTCTCTCTCTTTTCTTTTAATCTAGAATGAAGCCAGGCACACCTGGGGGGCTTAAAGTAAAAAAAAAAAAAAATAATAATAATAATAATTAAAAATCGTGCAGGCGGTCATCATGGTATGGAGAAGCAAAAAAAAGACGACAAGCAGCAAAAGGCAGCCTCGTCTGCTCCGGACCACACCATTTCACCTGTGCCCTGGGGGAGGGAGAGAAGGGAAGAAGGGACAGGAAGTCACTTCCACCTGGACCACTGCTTGTCTTTGTCTGTTAAAGGCACGTAAATCACCCCCATAAGGGGCTTCATTTTGGTGCTGCCGTCCTCCATCTTGTCGTGCTGCTCCAGCATCTGGTTCCCTCCCGCAGGCCCCACCGGCAGGATCAGACGCCCACCCGGCTTCAGCTGGTCGAGCAACTATACGGACAACACGTGCAAACTTTTTAAAAGGGCCCCGTAATTCATTCTACAGCTTCGTCATTCACTCGCTAGTCCCCCATGGTCCACCTCTGGAAATTAAGCTCCAAATTTGAATTCAATATTTTTGTGGCGTCACAAAATCCACTGCATTTCTGCCCGCAGCAGTTTAGCCTCGCCTGTTCACGTTTAAGTTATAAGGAGTGTTTCAGTGTGGACTGCTTTTGAAAATTGCCAGCAGATCAGGGGATAGTTCAATTACATAGTTCAATCTTTAAGGCCCAGAAACTAAAAAGCTTGTTTAATTTGAATGGACAAAGAGAGTATGAAATATGGTCATATAAAAATGAATGAACATATTAACACTTAAAATACAAACTACACAAACACCATAAGTGGACTTACATGAGCAAAATAAACACACTATACACTATAAGGTACAGGAGGTCACATGACTACAGTTTACTAGTCGACTAGTTATTATCTACTGTGGATAAAAATCCAGTGTAATGAAAAACTTCTTTTCATTCATTTTGACACGATCATTTTCCAAGTTTATCCTTTAGAACTGAACAGGCTGTTTTTCATTACTGTACCTTTATGACTGATATATGTAAATGAGCTCTGTGCTGAACCCATGTTAGGCCTTGTTTAAAAAGCAGCATGGGCTGAAACAATCCATTCAGAACAGGCTGTTTTTGCTGTGCAAGTTCCTTATATGGACTGTATGGACTGGGGAGTGAAAGGTATGGCTTTAAAACTTGAACAGTGTTTACACAGAAACAATAACTCTATCACAGTAGGGGTCCTACACAGTCGAGTCACATTATTATGACCGATTCCTACTTTTGATGGCAGCAGCGCACAGCTCATGAAGGAAGTCATGTTTTCGTGGTATTCTCTGGACTCACTCATCCATGTGGAAGGCACTCTCAACCGATTTAGGTATAAACCCATCCTTGTGGATCACGTACACCTGTCCATGCTGATTGCCTTCCCAGGGCGGATGGGATCTTCCTACATCACATGGCTAGAAATGTCCGACTTTGGTTGGAAGAGCATGACCAAGACTTCCAAGTACTACCCTGGCCCCCTAATACCCCAGACTTAAACCCAGTTGAGCATCCGTGGGACCACCTTGATCGCCGTGTTCGCTCTATGGATCCCCCCCCACGCACCCTCCAGCAGCTGTGGGACGTACAGTAGTCAGCATACCTGTGACGACCCACCAGGACCATCACACACTCCCAGCCCATCTAGCTGCTATCCGTGGTGCACACAGTGGTTACTCTGGATAATTGTTGTTGGTCATAATAATGTGACTCGACTATGTGTATATTGTAGTGTTACGTGTAAGGTTACTTGATTGGGTTACACTGATCCCACCAACATTACTACTACTATTATTACTAACAAAAGCAAGGTAAAACTTATAAATAAAAAATATAAATAAAACTTATAAATAAAAAATTATGTAGTTAAAATGAACCACAGTACAAAAAAAAAATTATATATATATATATATATATATATATATATATATATATATATATATATATACATATACATACACACACACACACACACACACACACACACAGTGGAGGAAATAAATATTTGATCCCTTGCTGATTTTGTAAGTTTGCCCACTGACAAAGATATGAACAGTGTATCATTTTAAGGGTAGGTTTATTTTAACAGTGAGAGATAGAATATCAAAAAGAAAATCCAGAAAATTACATTGTATAAAATATATAAATTTAATTGCATTTTGCAGAGAGAAATAAGTATTTGATCCCCTACCAAACATTAAGAGTTCTGGCTCCTACAGACCAGTTAGACGCTCCTAATCAACTCGTTACCTGCATTAAAGACAGCTGTCTTAAATTGTCACCTGTATAAAAGACACCTGTCCACAGACTCAATTAATCAGTCAGACTCTAACCTCTCCAACATAAGCAAGACCAAAGAGCTTTCTAAGGATGTCAGGGACAAGATCATAGACCTGCTGGAATGGGCTACAAAACCATATTACATATACAAATTACATATACAATGTAATTTTCTGGATTTTCTTTTTGATATTCTATCTCTCACTGTTAAAATAAACCTACCCTTAAAATGATAGACTGTTCATATCTTTGTCAGTGGGTAAATTTACAAAATCAGCAAGGGATCAAATATTTATTTCCTCCACTGTATATATACACACACACACACACAATATGTACAATAGCAATAAGAACCGTACAGTATTTGGTCCATGAAAATCATAAACACAGAATTAGCGTCCCAATCAGTGGGTATTTCACTACCAGAGAGCAATTAAAGTGATGCTTGTGTTTCAGACATAAACTTACAGCCTGTGGCACAGAGGGAGCAGCAGCTCCTACGTGAATAGCATCATAGGGTGCCTCCTCCGCAAAGCCCAACCTTCCATCTCCAACTGCGAACACACACACACACACACACACACACAATTAGTGCACGCCAGCACTGTCGAGGCAGCCTCGGTGCCAACTTCATCCCTGAACAGAAGGGCAGGTTGCCGTAGCAATGCCAGACTTGCAGTGATGCTGTTTTGAGTGCAGAAAGGCCGAGAAGCTTGGAGAGATCCAACGGCACAAAGACAGAAGACTGCCCTCCCTCTGCGACTCAACTTCACCATCTTTAGGCTAGAAACTGACATTAAATACTAGCTCACAGTAAATTAATTTAAGAATCTGATTGTTTGCTAACAATA
The DNA here is from genome assembly GCA_034552555.1 of Semaprochilodus insignis. Taxonomy (NCBI): domain Eukaryota; kingdom Metazoa; phylum Chordata; class Actinopteri; order Characiformes; family Prochilodontidae; genus Semaprochilodus; species Semaprochilodus insignis. The sequence goes on from CM067481.1 coordinate 4,985,756, forward strand.
ATTTACTGTAGAAGGAGCAAACTAGGCAGTGCTAGAGCCGAGTGACAACAGCAGCAGGAATCGCAGATAGTTTGCATCCATCATGATGATGGAGGTCAAGATGTATCAGAAAACATGAAGTCAGAAGGAAGCACAACCGGAAAGCATGTGAAATAGATGTGGCATATATTTGGTATGTCTCTTCACGTGGCTCCGGGTAACCCCTGATTTAAAGGCACTTAAGACTAGACTCTAGAACTTCCACTTACCGATAAGTTTGATGCGCCCTGATGATATCAAATTAGGGTCATCTTTCTTGACGTTGTTGATCGAGTCATCCACCAGTTCCTTTATGTGATCGATCCCAATGACTTTTCCCTTTGGCCCAACCTGCAACTCAAAACACATGTTGTAACATCGAAAGTCCAAAGACACATACACACACACAAAGACCACGATATTGAACCACGATATGTATGATGTGTTCCCACCACGCACATAACCACAGCGAGCAGGATGGGCATTTCAATAATATGTGCTGTTTAAATTGGGTCCCAACAATTAATGGACAAAGTGAACCCCATCTATTATACTTCAAAGGGCATATGTGAATTCTGATCTGTCATGTACTTAATGAAAGAAGAAGAAAGAAGAAGGAGAAAATTCCCAATGTGCATCCCAGCGGAGCTCAATACACTCCGCACCTATGGAGGCAGTATGCCTCTGTCATTTCATTGCATCATAAGAAGAAACTGTCTGAAGCGCAGACAGACTTTGCACACTGGTGGCAGCGAAGGGAGATAACCTCAAGAAAGCGAGACCCAAAAAGTCACAGCGAATTACACTGCACGAAATACAAGCCACAGACAGCATTTCACAGCAGCACAACACTGATGCACAAACAAAACTAAACTAAAGAACCCAAACTACTACGCATTTTCTGCACCCACTGTTAGAGAGGGGAAGTGCTTGTAGCCAAATAGCCTGTGGCACAGTAAACGTAATGTTGGGTTACACGTTGGAAAACGAAGTCTCAGTTTACACTGCACTGTTTGAAATATTCCCACATACAGCTCAGAGTACACGGCCGACTATGTCACATGCTAAAACCTCAGATGTCTTAAAGTAACTAATTAAATTACTTTATTTCAGACGTTGGCATATTTGTATAACCACACCCATCCCTACTGAGCCGAAAAAACACCAGACTTCACGCTGTAATAAGAGGCTGATGATGACTCACCATTCGGGCAAAACAGACAGACAGTATGCCACTGCCTGAGCCCACATCCAGAGCTTTGGCACCCTCGTACAGCTGATCATGTAGGAGCTCCAGTGCATATGCATGCTTGACGCACAGACATATACAGACACACACACAAACACACTTTAATCAGCACCTGTTCTCACTGCAGTGAGCCAGCAGCAACGGGGTTCAATTCGGTCTCATACAAAGAGCTCAAATGAAGGCTGAAAGACTGGGAACATACCATGTGTGGTGCACTGATGGTTGCCTGGTAGCCTGTGGAGGTTAAAAAGAAGTACGTTCATCACAAATAACATATCAGAGCATAAGAACAGCCGACAGCGAAAGCCACAGCCTCAAACAAGAATGCCTATAGAATAAAAGGTATATAGGTCAACACTGGCCGTATTCAAGCTGGATTACTTACACCTGTTACAATTTAGTCAAATTCCAATGAGAATAATTTAAATCCAGTATAAATCCTAAACGTCTGTAGTATTCCAACATGTGGAAGTAATAATCATGGAACTATTTCAATCCAGTATGGATCTATGTAGCTTTTACAAGTCTGACGGTGATAATTACAGAATGATATTAATCCAGTATGAATCTGAAGGATCTGCAGAGTGCAGCAGTCTAACAGTGATAAATCTGGAGCAACTTAATCCAGTACGAATCTAAACAACTGTAGGTTTTTTTTTTTTTTAAGACAGTAATAATTGTGGAATTATTTAACCATAACCCAGTATGAATCTGAAACGTCTTTAGTATCATTGCAGTCCGACAATAAAAGGAGGAGTGATTTAATCCAATATGGATCTGAACCATCTATACATCTCTTCTGTCTGACAGTAGTAATCGTTTAATCCAGTACGATTCTGAAATGTCTGTCGAGTTTAGCAGTCTGACAGTAATAACTGTGGGATCATTTAACCCAGTATGAATCTAAAACATCAGTAGAGTTTAGCAGTCTGACAGCAGTAATTTTGAAGTGAAATTAATCCAGTATGAATCTGAAACGTCCAGCAGGATTGACTGCAGAATGAAGGCCCTCTAACTGTCTGCACCCTGTGCCCCTTCAGTTGCAGCAGTCATGTTTGAATTAATCAGTATTAATAAAACCTACAAATACATAATAGCCATGCGACATGCTGTTACTGTTATTGAGAGTAGTGCAACTCAGGATTTGGCAGTGCAGCAAGAAGCACCTAGGACAAACCATAACACTACATAACACGCATACCTATAGACTGTGGAGAGTCCATATAAGGGTTACATCTGGAGAAATGGGCACGATCTGTCGCCAGCATAACTTCGTACACACGGTCCGACTTAATGATGCCATTCTCTGTAGAGACAGTGAACACAAGTGCACAGGTTCAGTGTAAGGTAGTCTGTGTAAATCGACTGACAGCTGGCGGCAGAGGGTGGAGGTGTCTGGAGCAGCTGCTTTTTAACACACATGCCACCCTCCCACCCTCCCTTTTTTGGATGATTTGTGAGGAGCCCAACACAGTTGCATTCCCTTGCAGACTTGCTGCATGCCCTCAGTACTCAACAGTGAGACTTGACAAGCTGATCTGAAGCTCATATTTGAATATGTAAAGAAAGTGCCTAAGTACACACAACAGACTCGGAACAGACCAGGACTCACCACTAACGACTGCTGCTTTACCTGGGCTTTATAGATGACAGCACTGGATGTTGGCGCCACTAGGTGCGCCACTCGTTGTGGTCTGCGATTGGATGTATTAAACGCCTGAAGAACAAAACTTTAGTTTGAAGAATAAAATTGATGTTTAAATGACACTTTCTGTTTTTGAGTACTCTCACACACTTTGCCAGGCATTGGGCCATGTAACTGATGTGTATTGCATAGCCATGAGTCTGCATGGAGATTTGTCTATTTCCAGAAGCTATGCTGGAGCCCTACTGCGGCCAACACACCAAGCACCACAATTTCACACTCTGATGCAAAGGTTTATGGTACTAGTGAGCATTAATGACATAGCTGTAACCTCAATCAATCATCAAAATCGTATTCTTTGTTTAATTCAGTGATCAATCAATCAATCAAGCAAGCAAGCCTTTAAGGGTGGGCAATATGGTAAATGCCATGATACCTAAAGGTGTCACAATATGCAGCATGCAAGATGATTTCTGATGCCTCAGTACACTGATAATATAATAATAAGAAGCAAAACTCCAAAAAAAATGGTAAATATTGATCAATTTAACAGTTATGAGATGGACATCCCATGCAGTTACTACACTCTGATTCTTTGGGGTGTCTCAAAAGTGAGGAAACACCCATACAAAATGAAAACCGTTTGGCAGACGGAAACCTGTTGGGCCATGTTGGCCATCATGAATGCCGCCATCTTGGATTGTTCCAGCATTCAGCCCGGTGTTTTGGTGAAAATTCATCAGGAATGGGAGAAAAGGATAGCCTTAACACTTGCATGTGGTGGACAGTGTATCGAACACATTCTGTAGCCCTTATGGTCAATTCCTGGCTTCATATTAAATCAGTTTGAACATGAGAACAAACAAAGTTACACTGACATGAAGCACAGCACTGTTTATCTGGGGAAAGTTCCTACTAGTTTTGATGTGTCACCCACACACATCTACCTTCCCCACTGAAAAACTGAAGTTGAAACCAAGATGACGGCCTTCACGATGACATGGCCTAACAGGGTTCCTCCTTCCCCCACAGCTTGTGTCTAAAATCGGAGCACCGTCTGCAAACCGTTGTCATTTTATATGGGTTTATATGGGTGTTTCCTTACTTTTAAGGCACCCTGTATTTTTTGGATACGTGCAGCCGTTCACTCAACCTTTGTTCTAACAAGTACTAACAATACCCTCATAAATGTTTGTAAACCATATCACGAGGTGATTTATCACCAAAACATAAAGCCAGCCCTAAACGACAATCGTAGAGGGCAATAGGTGACTGTTTTGGGAAACATATGTGGTCTAGACACCAGTTAGACTCCTTAACTGATCCAACCACAGATGTCCTTTTATAACGTTCTGTTCTATTTAAGATGGATGGGTAGTTAGAAGTGACAGAGGAGGAGTTCAAATCCAGATTAAGACAACTTAAGCACTGCAGTCAGGACAGGAAAAGGGGGTCAGACTGTGTGTGTGTGTGTGTGTGTGTGTGTGTGTCCATCCAGGAAGGGAGCAAAATACAGTCTACTCCGAACTTCTGTATATAAAATATTCAGTCAGTTTCACATGAAACATTAAGCTGAGCACACTGCTAGCTCAGTGTTAGGCCTATGAATATCTGAACACCCAGCCACCAACTGCCTGAACGCTTCACCTCCAAAACCCCTTGTAAAACCATAACATGTGCCCGGAAACGGCACTGCCAAACCGCCTTTCAGACAGAAAGTGCGCAGTCAGAATCAGCTGAGGAGGCAGTGATGAAGCCACTAACGTCAGTGATGGAGCAGCTCCAATACTTACAGCACAGACAGATCATGCACTCTACTACTGCCCTGTAGTCTGTCTGACGTGCACAGCGCACTAGGTAATTGGATATGACCAACGATCGACAAGTAACCTGATGACGATGCTTAAAGGGCGATAATCGACTTTTGGGATGACTGTGAGGATCAGTTTGCTAAATATGTTGGCAAATTTGGGTTTATGTTCCTTTAAGAAATTGGCGGACACACGCCCCAATAAACCTGTTTATTCATTCACTCAGGGAACAGAGTTTTATTAAGACCAGCTCTACACCTTCTACTTTAGCTTGAGGACATTAATCGGGGGGAAAAAAAAAAAATAATAAAAAAATAAAATAAACCTATGTGGCCTGAAATTTCATCTCCGGTGTAGCTCATCGCACCCACCCCCCCGAGTGCTACTAGCTCTAGCCCCAAGAGCTGAACTCCGATATATGATATCAATTTTTTCTTAACCAGAAATTTTAGAGCCAAATTTGTTTTAGAAATCACCCAGTTTGATGGTTTTCCACATCAGCTCATTAGCTCACAACCAAGTCTTTCTTGAGCTTAAATCAGGCGCACTGGGCCGTATTTAAATGCAGTGGCTCTAAACCTTGGTCCTGGAGGACACCCTGCTCGGCACATTTTAGAGTTTGCTCTGCTCCCAACACACCGGATGCAACCGATGCACTAATTAGCAAGCCCTACCTGAGTTCAAGTGAGCAGGTTTTGAGAGCTAAACACAAAAAAGGGGCCAGGGGTCCTCGAGGACCAGGGTTTGGAACCACTGCCCTACAGGGGCATTAAGGTGAGGAGCGACAAAAACGCTTATGAGCTCGCAGCTCGATTGTTCTCCTATGAAGAGAGCACTGCTGCACTATCTTGAGTGGCACACGCCTTGCTGACTTGACGCTCTGTTTTGCTGCTTTGCTGCTCTGCTCAAAGTTTAGCCACGGAGAACTGCTGACCTGCTTTGCCGTAGACCTTTCCAAAACCCAGCGAATGAGACAAACTGTTTAATGTAACATGGTAAAGGCGACTTAGGAGGAGAAACTGATTCTCAATGTTTCTCAGGACCCTGAGCGGAAAGTGCAGTGGAAAAAGAACAGCATGGCGACTTGTCAGCAGTCTGTCCGGTTACCAGACTTACACTCAGACAGCTGCTCTCTCGCTGCTAAATCTTTGATGGTTCTCAACTTGCTGCTAATCTACAGTGAGCAGGTTTTGATGACGTTTCACTGCACCACCCAAGCCCAGCGCTGAGCAAAGCAGCAATTTACAGACAGCCTCACGGTGAGCGAATTATTGCGCACAGAACTGTGCCAAATTCAGATAACATCACTTAACATCAAATCAATAAACCTAACGTTAATATTAGTGCTCAGTGTGTCCCCTCTTTGTCCTTGTTGCAGCTTCCACTTGTCAGGACACTCACTTTCACTTTTTCAAAGACATCTGCAGCCACAGCTCCAACACACAGTCTTAGAAGTACTACTCACGGTCTGAGTACTCTCAAACACATTCAGTGATGTTGAGGTCTGGACCCTCGTGTGGTCAGTCCATTGCCCTGTGAGCACCAGTAGCTTCTTTGTTTGATGTGTCTATTTACTTCTGTCAGTAAGGGGGCTTCTTGAACAGCTACACCTCCTTTCAGACCCAGGGGACTGAATTATCTTCTCACAGTGGGATGGACGGAAGCACCTGTGGTACATCTGGGGTAAAAGTGGAGCTTAATGCACGCTGCACGATGCAGGACTACATGGACACAGACCGTTACGACGACTGACACCACGTCAGCATCACCAAAGACTGCAATGGTGTCGTGCCAGACTGTCATGGAGTGACTTAGAATGGCAGTGGGTCATCTTCAATGACGAGTCCTGCTTTTGTCTTGGTGGAGACGACCAACAAATCAGTGTGTGGAGGCACCGTGGTCAGCACCAAGATGAACGGTTTGTTGTCACGTGTCACACGTCCAGAAGGCCTGGTGTCCCTCCACCTCCACCCCTACCACACAATCTGCAGGAACTGTGTGAGGATATTCAAGCTGCACGGGATGGATTATCACAGGACACCATTAGGAACATCTACAACTCCATGCTGAGACATCTGGCATGTTGGGTTAGCAAACACAGCGGCCCGACCCCATACTGAGAGACACTACTTCTGTATGTGTAGCTCAATAAATATTATCCATATCAGTCTAAATGTATCATCATTTATTGTTCCTGGTAACCTTTATCTTCCTTCCCAATAGCACTGCAATCCCACACCTCCTTCTGGGTGCAGCTGTTCTTTTGACAATGAGTGTAATAAGCTCTATGTGGCTTTTATTGTGGGCAGTCGTGGGCTGGAGGTTAGGGAACCAGCCTTCTGAGTGGAGGGTTTCGATTCCCTGAACTGACAGCAACGACTGAAGTGCCCTTGAGCAAGGTACATAACACCTCAACTGCTCCCCAGGCGCTGTGCACAGGGCTGCCCACAGCTCTGGGCAAGCGTGCTCACTGCCCCCTAGTGTGTGTGTGTGTGTGTGTGTGTGTGTGTGTGTGTGTGTGTTTCACTTCACAGATGGGTTAAACGTGGAAGACAAATCCGCTGTGTGCAGCACAAATGGCACAAAATGGTCCTGAACACTACTCAGAGAATGACTGGCCACACCTAAATCAAAATCTAATCTCTGTCAAATTCAAGCCCCACGGCTGTTCTACGAAATCTGCATGGCAGCCTTATGTGAAAATGCGTGACAACCTAAGATTGTGCATTATACGTGCTGTGTGTCTGATTCTTTCGACTGCGCCGTAATCAGGACACACAGAAATTCCCATCAGCTAGCCTAACATGCTTTCTGCTCGATTCATTCTTCCCTCAAAACACACCGCAAAACAGCCCCCCCCGACGTACAGCAGAAACCTTCACTTTGTCACCAGACCAAGTCCTTACAGAGACACCCTTCTCACGTCCGGCACTCTTCATCTAAGGGGGCCATTCATCCTATATATAGTGCGCTGGACACTGTCCCACAGAATGAAAACAGAAGCCCGGCAGGATGGGTTTCATGCTGGACTCAGTAGAAATATTATTAGGTCCCCGGCATTAGATATAATCTCAGGGTGCGGGAGAGCGACACATACTTCTGCACTGGCCTGCAGTATGAAAACTAAGCGCTCAGACATAAATGTGGTCCTCCGCAGTGAATGAGAGGCCAGGTTAGAAAAGCGTGAGCCACAATGATAGACAGCGACTTCTAATACTGACATCTTTCAGCATATGGTTTCCAAATCCAGCGTGACCTCAAGCCAAGGGTCAAAAAGCCTACCTAGACACAAGACCCCTGACCAGAATGTGTCCCTGAACTGCAGTGCTGAAACATACGTACGTAATAAATCAATACAAGAAAGCGAAGCAACGGACTGCCACACCCCACTGTGGGATAAGTGTGCCACCAGCGTGCATTAAGCCTAATGCTTGTGGGCTTACAGGGCTTTTAGCGAGAGCTAAAATATAGACAGATATATATACACACATATATATATATATATATATGAAGAGAATGTGAGGTATGTGCAGACACTGAATAAAGTTCTGCTTATTCAAAAGTTTATTCCAATTACAGAGATCTGCTTATAGGCTCCATTCAAAGGAACATATAGACTCCGATTCCTGACTGTCGTGTTTCTAAAAGATGTTAAAATATTAATATTTTCTGCTCATGATGATGTCTTAAAGGCTTTACCTGCAAAACTGCAAACAAATGTTGTGGTGAGTGTGAAAACCAGTTCTAGCCAGCTAGCCCGACAGCTTCTGGCAGCAGTATGTCTGTATTTAGGCTTATTATACAAAATTATATTTGCATGTGACTATAACAGTGGAAAGTTCATGTTATAGTGGTACTTAGCATATCGCAAGAATACTGTATCGTGACTTAAGCACTGCGATAATACTGTATTGTGGAGCCTTCAACGATTCCCACCCTGCTAGCTCATCTAGCTGACTTTCTAGCCAGTTACCTACTACATTACCATGTAGTGTATGTGTGTGTATATATATATATATATATATATATATATATATATATATATATATATATATATACATATACATACACACACACACACATATACATACATACATACATACATAGAAGCATAAACGATCACGATAAGGATAACGCATTGTCGCATTGCCCACCCCAACATATGTGGCAACCAAAGTTAGAGAAGTCAGCTAGCTAGCATAGCTAAGCTAACCTGTCCTGGGCCGGGTACGTTATGAATACCAGAGAGGAGTTCACTGTAGGTTTGCTAACATTAGCTAGCTAGCTAGCTTAGGTTTCTGCGTTTTGGTCGCTGTTTCCTCTTTAACCTAAAAATACTTCGCATAGCTAGCTAACTATATCTCGATAAGGATAACACAATCAGTCGTATTGCCCATCCCTAACATATGTGGCAACCATAGTTAGAGAAGTCAACTAGCTAGCATGGCTAAGCTAAGCTAACCTGTCAGTAACATGGGGCGGGTACGTTATGACTACCAGAGAGGAGTCCACTGTAGGTTGGCTAACATTGGCTGGCTTGCTTGGCTTTCTGCGTTTGGCTGCTTTTTGCCTCTTTAGCCTGCACAAGATTTTCCCGAGCTAGCTCACTAACTAATTATATCACGATAAGGACAAAACATCGCCGTATTGCCCACAACATCTAACATACATGGCAACCGAAGTTCAAGAAGTCATCTAGCATGCGCGGCTAAGCTCCGCTAACCTGTCAGTAATAGGGGCGGATACGTTCCAAGGAGGAGTTCACTGTAGGTTGGCTAACGTTAGCTAGCTAGCTTGGCTTTCTGCGTTTATCTGCCGTTTCTTTGACCTGCACACTATTTTATTAGTTAGCTATACTGCTTTCTTGTGTATTAATATTAATAAACAACAGAACGAATTCACGTAGCTAGTTAGCTAACTAGCTAAGCAACCTTATCAAAACCAACCGGCCACTGACAGAGAAACACACCCACCCCACTCACAGTGACACATGAAATTAGCAACGTAGCTAGCCAGACAAACATAAATGACGCAGACGGCAAAAGTAAGGTCATTAAACGTTAATATAAACGTCCTGGAACGTAAAAACGTATGTTAATGTGGGTTGAATAACTAGAAGGTGGAGAAAGGCGAGGCTGAAGTTGGCTTCTTTTTCGAATTCTCCGTTCCACCTTAAATGGTGGTACAGTTACATTCTGACGCCTCAGGCGCCAGACTGTAACTGTGCCACCATTTAAGGTGGAACTGGGAAATCAAATAAGAAGCCAACTTCAGCCTTCGCTGCAGACAAGGCAGTTTTCGTTTTGCACGCCGTTGCTAGCAGGCCCCAAAACAACAAACAACAACAGTCTGAAGTTAAATCTTTGCAGCTTAAGCTCGGGGAGCATTAGGTCTTGCTAATCCTTTCCGTCCGACGAGGGTGGGTGTGAGGGGTGGGAAGAGGGCGAAAAACCACTCACTGCGGAGGTTGTTGACGAGCTCTGCTTGGCTGGTTCCTCCTGATTTCCAGGCCATTATTAAACAGACTCTGCGGATCAGGTAGAGAGCGGCCGTCAGCGCCGCGCCTGCGCACACCGCCTTCCCCACAACACCCGCCGCTTCCAGCGCGGACGCAGGCGGCGCGTCACCGGACATGTCCGCCCGCCCCCCACCTCGCTCCCTCCCTCCCTCCAGTGATGATACCTAAAGCTCCGCCGAGCTGCCGTGCGGTCTAGCGCCCAGGCATGGGGGCTGTGATTTTTAGCGCGCTGCTGCTGGAGCTGGAGCTGTTGTTGTTGCTCTTGGTTAAAAGTCTGCAGTTAGCCTGCCTCTCTCTCTCTATCTCTCTTTCTCTCTCTAGCGCGCGCTCGTGTCCAGCAGGAGGGGAGCGCGAGCGCGGTCTAATCCGAGCACGTGACTTGGAGACTTTTTGAGTGGAGACAGATTTGGCGTTTGTTGACAACTTAGAACCCATTAGTTTTGCCTTAGTACTGGAGGTGATCAGCATACTCTGCTGAAAAGACCAGTATGCATTTCATGCTGGTCTAAACTGGTTTATACTGGTCTAGTGCTGGTCTGGTGCTGGTTTAGCTGGTCACCCAACATGACCACCCTTAGTTGGCCATCATACCAGCATCCAAAACAACAGACACTGGTTTTGGTGGTGATCAACATACCCTACTGTGAAAGAACCAACACAGACCAGCATGCGTGTCAGTCTGAACTGGTTTATACCGGTCTAGTGCTGGTCTTGTGCTGGTTTAGCTGGTCACCCAGCATGGCCACGCTTAGTTGGCCATCATACCAGCATCCTAAACAACACATACTGGTTTTGGTGGTGATCAGCATACCCTGCTGAAAAGACCAGTATGCATTTCCAGCTGGTCTAAACTGGTTTATACTGCTCTAGTGCTGGTCTGGTGCTAGTTTAGCATTACACACTGGTCTAGTGCTGGTCTGATGCAGATTTAGCTGGTCACCCAGCATGACCATGCTTAGTTGACCATCATACAAACATCCAAAACAATATACACTGGTTTTGGTGGTGATCAGCATACCTTGCTGTGAAAGAACCAGTATGGACCAGCATGCGTCCCAGTCCAAACTGGTTTATGCTGGTCTGGTGCTAGTTTAGCATTACATACGGGTCTAGTGCTGGTTTAGCTGGTCACCCAGCATGGCCACGCTTAGTTGGCCATCATACCAGCATCCTAAACAACACATACTGGTTTTGGTGGTGATCAGCATACCCTGCTGAAAAGACCAGTATGCATTTCCAGCTGGTCTAAACTGGTTTATACTGCTCTAGTGCTGGTCTGGTGCTAGTTTAGCATTACACACTGGTCTAGTGCTGGTCTGATGCAGATTTAGCTGGTCACCCAGCATGACCATGCTTAGTTGACCATCATACAAACATCCAAAACAATATACACTGGTTTTGGTGGTGATCAGCATACCTTGCTGTGAAAGAACCAGTATGGACCAGCATGCGTCCCAGTCCAAACTGGTTTATGCTGGTCTGGTGCTAGTTTAGCATTACATACGGGTCTAGTGCTGGTTTAGCTGGTCACCCAGCATGGCCACGCTTAGTTGGCCATCATACCAGCATCCTAAACAACACATACTGTTTTTGGTGGTGATCAGCATACCCTGCGGTGAAAGGACCAGCATAGCAGGCAAAATCTTTACATTCTCTCTTCAAAAGTTTTAAATTAGTTTATTTTCTTAAAGTCACAAAAACCAATGCATTTTACATCCATACACGGCTATTCAGCCTACAGCTGCTTAGCTCTGCCCGTAGGAGTTATAAGCAGTGCTTAAGCCTGAACTGCTTTTTCAGTGAGGTACAAAACAGGCTAGCCAATTACACCAGAGCTCATTTACATGTATCCGAGACAGTAACAACTTCAGCCTGTTTAATTCTAATGCAGGGGGACCCGACTCTGAAGGGCCCTGGAGGGCCAGTGTCCAGCACAAGGTGGTGATATTGCTGTTCAAATACACCTGAATAACTTGAAATAACTTGCCATGCTTGGGCTTATTCTCATCGCTTAAATCCGATGGTTCACATCCACACTGGTAAGTGCAAACAGTGGTCTCAAAAGATCTGAACTGGAAAACAAATCTCAAATCCAATTTGAAAAAACATATTTAACATGTCCACACAGATCAGATCTTTTCAGGGCTGTGTGGACACGTCAAATCTGTTTTTTTCAAGTCACTTCAGCCTGATAATGTGAAGGAAGCCAAAATGTTGGCAAATAGTTTTTCTATTTTTGGTGCATAAAACCACATATACATTACAAGGGAATGTTGTGACTTACGACACTTGTTAAAATAACTGTGTACAACAAACTAAGAATCTTAATAAACAAACTTAATAAACAAACCTTGTAAAATAACTTGTAAAAGATTTAAAGAGACTCATCGGATAGAGGTGGGGCGGCGGAGTTGGGGGGGGGGGTGATGTAATCCCACCCCTCCTTTATTGTATGCTGAATATTTTATCATAAGAATTATGGTACTCTTATCTCCAAACAGAAAAATAAAATCTTCCCATAACACAAATATGTATTTGCTAGTCTGTGCTTGGTACTTCTCCAACCTCAGTCAAACGGTCTTGGGGGCTCAGCAAAAGTTTACTGGCAATACACAGGCCGCTTGTTTGTACTTTAGTTTAATACATATTGAACTGTGTATGACTATCATTTAATATTCAATTCCATCAGGAACCTCAGGGTCAAAAATAATCAGAACATCAGAAAATGCGGGGTATGAGCTCTTTAACAGGTGGAGCGACAGCGCCGTCGCTGATTTTCTGCTTCGCCTGTTTGAGCGAACCGTTTGTCTCAGCGGAGCCGCCGTAGCTGAGCGGAAACGGAGGAGCTGGCGGGACTCGAGAAATGTGGAGCTCATGTTTGAAGTGAACTCGGTTTAAGCAGCAAAAGGGACATAAAAGCGGAGTTTACCAGCAGCCATGGACTGTATCAACGCGAAGTATGTGTCTCAGAAGATCAGTAAAACGCGCTGGAGGCCTGTACCGCCGGGGTCCTTACAGCAGCCCCGCGCATTCGCCACCGGCTCCTGGGACAACGAGGTAGCTACGAACTCGGACACAGCCCCGACATAAACACCGTAATCAGACCAAACCACAACGCTCAGCGCTGTATAAGTCTACCTTGATCACTACCAGGGCTTTAGTTCAGCCTAACAATAATTACCCTATGCGCCATAATATCGTGGAGGTACTTCAGTTTAGCTACATCCGTAAATGTTTTTGGAATTGCCTGAATATAAATCAGTCACCGAGATGTAAACAAACTCACTCGGAGTCGTTTAGTGTGAAATGTTCCATTGTAGAGAAACTTCCGGGCATTGTAGACCAAAGCTATCATAAATAGTGCCTCAGGTGTTGGGCAGCAAACTCGTGATGTTGCTTCATGTAATGACTTCTGTATCCGAGGGGAGAGCTTTTAGAGGTGGACGCCTGGTTCCCATCACCACCACTGTAAACAGTCTTGGCTCAGTGTTTCTTGATTAGTGGTTGTAACATCAAACCACACTGACTGTGCTGACATCTCAGTGGTTAAAGCATGGATACATGACTACACTGCCTGATGTCTGACACGTTGTTTTGTGTTAGATTTGTGACTTTTTTTCCCACTTTTGGTCTAAAATTTTCTTTTTTTCAAAATATATAAAAGCCTGTTTTTGATATGACGTACACCGCTGTGTTCATCACCTCTTCCTTTATCAGAGCTCTGTAAGGGGACAGAGCATATGTTGCTCCAAAACCCGTACAAGCTTACCAGACAAAAAAAACGAGTCACCTGTGACCTGAAATGTACCTAATGACATGTAACCTAATACCTCCACCTGTATGAATAACAGCTGTGATTGGATTTGCCATGGACTGGATGTAGGCCACATCAGTGTTCAGCCACTCTTGCATCAAAGAATTGCACAGCTTGGCCAGATTTGGTGGATGCCTTCCCTGGCACAATTCTGAGGAGAATTCCCTGTAGACTGGGATTTTAGCCGCTGCTGGTAGACCCGTACCCAAATGCAGTCACTCCTTTTAGCCAGTCATTAACATCTGCTTTGGAGCCATTTTCCACACATAGAACAAGACATTCCCTGCACTGTACCACGTCTTGCAGCGCCATCTGCAAGAGCCTGAACTTACTGCTATCTTAAACACTTAAAAAAGGTGACTTTTTTCTGTCAGGGTACAATTATATAGAATTTTGAAAAACTGGTGGAGTTTGCCTTTGCCTTTTTACTGTTGTCGTGTGACACCTGTATTGATGTACTGAGCATACACTGATATCATCCATCACTGGGTTTAACAGAGCTAGTTACTCACAATAAACACTCTAAACTGATTTTTCCTGCTCCTGTAATGAGCCACTTTACTCTTGTGTTGTCAGGCTAATCAGCTTTGCATCTGGCGTGTGGGGGAGACCGGAATGATTGGTGAAGACGATGAGTTGGAGGGAGACCCACAGCTGCTGTGCGAGTGCAAACATGGAGGAGATGTTCTGGACATGCAGGTGAATCTATGACTGGCATCATTATCACTTACTTACAGGCTGATTCATGACCTCTTACTAATGACATCCAGAAGGCACCAAGTTAACATGATGGACTTTAGAGACATCAGGCAGAGTGCACAGTTTCCTATACTCAAGCTTTTCAGTACCATACTTTGTATTGGCAAAGTACTTATAACATATAAGGGACCCTGGTGATGACAAGCCTTTAAGAAGTCTGGAAAGTTCCTTATACAGCTTTTTCCTTTACTTAGACTCATGGAGTCCCTCATTTGTTATATGTTGCCAGCATTTTGACCTAGTCATTGAAGATGCCATGTGACCTCTGTCATAATAAGACTGATCTTTTGTAATCTTATAACCCGCCCCCCCCTCCCCTTCACTTTCTTTTAAGGGTAAATGGCTTTTATGGGTTAAGCTTTATCTCTGACCTGGAAACCAAGTCTAAGCAACTAATAAAGGCAGTAGTAGCGTTTGTCTTTTGAATCCTTAAACCATAAGGGCCTGTATGTGAGCCCACACTTGTGAGTTCCTCATTCTCATAACTACATCGCTTGTGTGTTAGTTTCTGGGGAGTCTGAAGTCATTAAAAGTAAATATGACTGACTAAATAACAAGCCTCAGTTTCTATCATTTATTTTGCCCTTGATCACTAACAGTCATATGTTTTTCAGTTTCTGGATCAAGACAGACTAGTTACAGCGTCTTCAACAGGTGCAGTCACCATCTATAAGCTTCAAGCTGACAGCCAGGTATGAACGGATTCTGCAGTATGTTAATGGTCATGCACTCAGTTCCAGCGCTTGCTCTCAGTTAATGTGTGTGTCTAAGTCAGTCACCTACATATGAGATATAAGTTTGATTGACTGTCAAACAGTTAGTGTTACAGTAAATGGTTATGATTTCAGGAGCTTAACCGAAGGCCTAACGTATCTGACTAAACATTGACATAGTAACAGTGGTATCAGTCAATCTGGTTTGGATTTAGAAATGGTGGGACTAATTTTATGGGGACAAAAAAAATTCTAGATATGTCACTGAATATATATTAGCTGTATTGTCACCAGGTTTCAGTCATTATTTAGAAATGGAAACCAGTGGCTGATCTATTGCCAGGGCTCATTACAGAAATGTTAATGTTACTAAATGTTGCTGATCTTTGGAACGCTGTGGCAGTCCTTTACATTGGGTGAAAAATCCACGATGAATGGACCAATATAAATACCTTTTTACACTCATCATTAAAAGAGTAGCTGTCTCCAGAAGGAAGTGTGGGATTGCAGTGCTATTGGGAAGGAAGATAAAGGTTACCAGGAACAATAAATGATGATACATTTAGACTGATATGGGGAATATCTACTGAGCTACACATACAGAAGTAGTGTCTCTGTGTATGGAGTCGGGCTGCCATGTTTGTTAATGCAATGTGCCAGATATCTCGGAACGAAGTTATGGGTCCTAATGGTGTCCTGTGATAATCCATCCCATGCAGCTTGAATATTCTCACACAGTTCCTGCAGATTGTGCGATAGGGGTGGAGGTGGAGTGACACTAGACCTTCTGGACGTGTGACACGTGACAACAAACTGTTCATCTTGGTGCTGACCACGGTGCCTCCACACACAGATTTGTTGGTCGTCTCCACCAAGACAAAAGCGGGACTCGTCAGTGAAGATGACCCGCTGCTAATCTGCGTCACTCTATTGCAATCTTTGGTGACACTGATGTGGTGTTAAGGACAGTTGTTGTAGTGGTCTGTGTGCGTATAGTCGTGCAGCCGTCTGCTGGCACTAACAGGATGACTCATGGAGGCATCACTGCTCGCTGAATGTCCGCAATTGTGGCTGTTGGGTCAGCACAATGGGTCAGACATTGAGTCTCACAATGTCAAACCTACCCACCAACTTTCATTCCTGTCGCTTGGTTCCTTCTGGGTGCAACATATTTGTTTTGATGATGAGTGTATATTATCTTTAAACCGCTCCTGCCTCCGCCCGTAAAGTTCCTGTTTCAGAGGTTTTCTCTTGGGACAGTGACGAGATGCACATGTGAGAGTGTTTTCTGTGCTCTGCAGACTTTATCAGTAGCTCACACGTGGGACAGAGCGCATCGCTACCAGCGTGACAGCGCCCCATGCACAGGAGTGGTGTGCAGCAGTCCAGATGTGGTGTCTGTAGGCGAGGACGGGCGAGTTATTCTCTACAAAGCTGACCACAAAGGAGTCATGCGTGTCATCGGTCAGTATTATATGGCTACACCTGTGCTGCCCCCTTCACTCGATCCACTATCCGCTTTTGTTTTATGCTGTTCATTTATAGGTAGGTAGGGTCACAAAGAGGCATGTTGATTTATGTTTCAAAATATGATTCATGAAATTGAAATTTGACAATATTTTGATGTGATTAAAAATTCAGAAACATTGAATGCAGGAAGTATGTACAGCTGAGTGAAATATAGAAAAGAAATGCAGCAGACATTTAAAACCAGCCCAAGTATTTTATTTTAGACATTAAATGAACACATGCTTTATTGAGTAGTAAGTTGTGCAAGTTACATTGAGTTATTGCTCATCATTTGAAAGTATATCAGTTTTCCCAGCCATTTGACAGGCACATACACACATACATACA
>CM067481.1:5012507-5079407 GCA_034552555.1 Semaprochilodus insignis
CACATTACTGTATCTGTAATTATTTAGTTTAATCGCTTCAAACTGTAGGTGAATATGAGCAGATCGGATGCCTGAGGAGCTCTACAGGTTGTTCAGCTTTTCGTGTTCAGCTCGTCTGGAAAACAGAGTCGAGTGTTCACACGTACATCCGGGCATCTCAGCACTGACAGACTCGGAGTGCCAAGGCGACGGTGTCAATACAAAAGCGCAGTCGTTAGCAAGCTAGCCGAGTTCCCAGGACTCGTTTACTCCGCTTATTTGGCTTTCTTTTCAGGTTCCCAAACCGGTACTGCTCCTTAAACCTTCGGCGCGTACACGATGGATATTCTTTAGTCGAGGGTGAGTAACTTTTAACGCTCTGCTGTGCGTCGAGGCTAACGGGCTAGCTAGCTAGCAGTAGCTAACGAGTTTGAATAGTTAGCTAACTTTTAGGCCTCGCTGTCAACATGTTTCAGGTTCTCTCGGAATAAACACAGCCTTTCGGTAGTTCCACAGCCTGAAATCTCATGTGTGGTAATGTAGGCTTCAAAAGTGAAAGAATAAACCCAGTCTTACTGTGGTTAGGTTAATTACCCAGGCTGTGTAACCCGGAGAGCTAAGCTAGTTAGCGTAGCTAGCTCATTTCGCTGTTTTGCATAAAGACCCTGTTAGGAGTCAGTATTATATCTAGCTACATTGGGTAATGCACTAGCTAGTTCAGTGTCTCTCTAAACGTCTTTACTTTGATGTTTTCATTCATCCAGGTGTGTGTTTTTAATTGCTGAACCATTTGCCGTCTACCTGTCGGCCTAACTGTTGAGCTAATTTAACCTGTTGATTTGATCTACAATTGATATTGAATTTTTTTGTGGCTAGCTCTGAAGAATGCATGTTAATCTGGTTCATTTCAAGACAGCTTTGCTTGTACACTTCTCCTCGTTCTACAGTAAACATACAGACTACTGACAACAAGGCATTGTGTCCACCTGCACACATACTTGTTTCAGCCAAGTTTACACTGCAAGCCTTGTAAAAGATTAGATAACGTGCAGGTTTTGCATGGATGACTTGTGGAAACCGTGCACCTCTGATCAGATACTACAGGTTTTTACATTTTGTAGTTCAAGATCTTCAGCTGTAATAACTTTTTTTGGTTGTTAGTAAGTGTTTAATCAGTGTCAGTCTAACGTCATTGTGTTTGTTTCTTCGTGACTCTGGTATACAGGTTTATTGCCATTGCTCTGGTATGCAGGTTAAACCCACTGCTCGTCGTTAACTCTCACAGTGTCACTGTGCTCCCTGCAAACCTCCTTCACCTCCGTTCTGGGCGAGATACATGATTTTTCATGAAGAGAGGCGAGAAACCCGAAGGATACAGGCAGATGCGGCCCAAGACGTTCCCCGCGAGCAACTACAGCGGCAACAGCCAGCAGATGTTGCAGGAGATCCGGGAGAGCCTGCGGAACCTCTCCCGGCCCTCCGATGCTGCCAAGGTGGAAGCGGGTGGGGGCAAGAGCCTGCCCGAGGACCCGCGGCAGCAAGGGCGCAGCGCCAACCCCAAAAACGCCTACCACAAAGCCCTGCAAGAGATTCGCAAGTCTTTGTCGCCGTTTGCCAATGAGCCCCCCAGTACTGGCCGCGCACCTGAGGTCAACATGCAGATGCTGCAGGAGCTGCTGGCTGCAGGCTTTGAAGAGGTAAGAGAGCTGTCCCAAAACGAGCACAGGGTTTAGTTTTTTTTGAAGAACGAGTTGATGTTTTTTTCGTACAGGAGTGTAGACGTATGGCCTTTATGTTGGCCAAAATAAGAATGTTCCCTCGTCAGGTGATCATTTTGCATAGTTTAGGTATGACAACAATGGTATGTGGCCAGACGAGTTTTAGCTGAAGTACAGGGCTCGGTGCAGCACTCTGCTTGCTTGTTTTTAACCACAGGTATGTGTTCTATGCTGTTTTTGTTTTCTTAGAAATCAATATTCCCCTGGAGAAAACAGTGTTAGGATGTTTTGCATCGGACGAATAGTTTTGTAATGACAGCATGGTGTACTGCCTGTTTACGGCCAGTGAGACGCTGTCTTTGTAAAGTTCATTTCAAACGACACAGCAAACTTGGGTTGGAATTCTGGGTGTGAAATAGCCAGCTTCACTACTGACTAGCTTGTTTGGGCAATTTTATTTGTGATTGGCCACAGATCTGATTAAGTTGGTGGGAATGTATAGTAGTGACTGATTTGCAAAATGCTTGCCTGCTTTAAAGCTGTATGTGTGTGTGTGTGTGTGTGTGTGTGTGTGTGTGTGTAGGAGATGGTGATCTGTGCTCTGAAGCATACCCATAATCGCAGTGTGGGCGCAGCTATCGATCACATCAATAAGATGAGCTACCAGGACCCGGTGAGAGAGCAGATGGCAGCTGCAGCAGCACGTCCGGCTAACGCAGCCCTCAAAGCAGCTGGTGGGTGTGGATCTCCCTGGGGAGCCATGTCCACGTTTTGGCCCATTTAAGGAAACCACTGCTCCTTTATATTACATACCTGCATTTATGGAGTAGAAACTTTGGAGCAGTAATTTTAATAAAAGATATTACTTTATGGTATTGTCGCATAACATAGCCTGCTTAAATTGTGCTCTGATTGTCATCTTCCTCATAAAGCATTGTTTTGAGGCATCAATAGTGTGTGTGTGTGTGTGTGTGTGTGTGTGTGTGTGTGTGTGTGTGTGTGTGTGTGTTTTCTGCACAGGCCCCTCTCACATCCAACAACCAGTTCTGCGGAGGCCAAGCTGGAAGGGCTCCAAGGAATCTCTGGCTCCACAGTGGCACGGCGCACTGATGGCAGATGGGATCATGTACCGCTCAAATAGCCCTGGCCCTCAGACCGACTTACCCCGTCCTTCCACCTACCCCCAGAGCCATGCGCCTGGGGTCACCAGTCAGCGAGTGAATCCTCCCCTTCCTCCTCAGGTGCGTAGTGTCACCCCTCCCCCCTCCTCCTGGGACTCGAACCCCGCCACCAAACGCTATTCTGGAAATATGGACTACCTCGGGCTGCGCATTTCGCCTGTTCCCCAGGGGCCGTGGCCTGACAGTTTCTCAAACCCTCCAGCCCAGGCCCAGAGGGGCATCAGTCCAGTGCCTGTGGGCCGCCAGCCCATCATCATGCAGGGCTCTGGGGGGAACAAGTTCAGCTTTCCCCCTGCCTGGCCCCAGAACAGCTCAGCACAGGCAGATTACACGAACAGGCAGCCTCCTCCTCCTTACCCGCTGGGTCAAGCGAGCAGGCACAGTCCCACAGCCCAGCAGATGCAGGCCGGTGGCCCTGCGCCTTCTCCCCCCTACTCCAATGGAGGCAACCTGCCTCCATCCATGCTGGTGCCCAATCGTAACAGCCATAATTTGGACATGTATCTGGGAGTGCTGCCCCAGCCCAGGCCTTCACCACAGCAGCCTGGAACCTCTCCTGGAAACAGCAGTAACCAGGAAGTCCCTCCCCCTTCTTGGCCTCACAGCATACCGGCACGCTCCAACTCATTCACTAACACCCCGACAGGTGGACGCCAGGGCCCGCCCGCACCCAGCTCTCAGCCCTCCGCCACCACTGTCACCGCCATCACACAGGCACCTATTTTGCAGCCGGTGAAGAGCATGCGAGTACAAAAACCTGAACTGCACACAGCTGTAGCCCCAACTCACCCACCCTGGCTCCAGCAGCAACAACAACAGCAGCAACCGCCGCCTCCTCCTTCTCCCTATCAGGAAGCTTCTGTACCTGGCCCTGCCCTGCCCCAGATACCAGCTCTCTCAGAGGTACCGAGCTATCAGGGTCCTCCACCTCCTTATCCCAAGCACCTCCTACAGCAGCAGCCACCTGCTCAGTGTCAAGCTTATGAACCCAACCCCAACGGCAGGAAGGAAGATGAGGGGGGCGAGGAAGATACGGACAACGCCAGCACCTGCTCCAGTGAGCGTGCCGAGGGCCCTGAGACAGTCGTGAGCACCGAGCGGGAGAAGAAGCAGATCACCACTTCTCCGGTGCCAGTGCGGAGGAACAAACGAGACGAGGAGCGGCGAGGAAACGGCAGGGTGCGGCTGTATTCACCACAGGCCTTTAAGTTCTTCATGGAGCAGCACGTGGAGAACATCCTGAAGAATCACCAGCAAAGAATACGGCGCAAAAAACAGCTGGAGTGTGAGATGCAGCGGGTTCGTATTCCATCTGTCTCTAAATTTGCCGTCTTTCGCTTACTCGCTTGGTCTTTCCTTCTTTCCATTCCTGTTTTTCTGTCATGCTGTCAGTGGGAGGTTCTCCTTCGCTCTGGTATTTTTCTTTGCTCCTACCCCTGTCTTTTCTCTCTTTCTCTCTCAGTGGCAAGTGATTTTCAGGCTATAAAGGTTTTTCCTGGAAGCTGAGTAGTCTGCACACACTGCTGACAAAGTAAGGCACTGTTAATCAAAAGGCGGTGACTGAACAGCATGTGAAAATCTGTCCTAGCATGAATGCACATAGAGCTTGCAGGGTTTTTCTGCAGAGCAAATGTGAGGTGCATGGTTGCATGCTTTGCTCCTGTTGAATAGTAGCGGTTGCTTCCTGGTATTTGTCATGTGGCTGGAGTACTTCACGTAAAACTGGTGCTGATGTTTGGGGGGGACAACGAGAGGAGGTCAAGTGTGAATTGATTAGCATGACCTCTGGTTAACATACTGCTGTTTGTTCCCCTCCAGCTGTCATCTATAATTTTAGGTGAAGTATTCTCGTGCGCTGTACTTTGCACTTCGGTGACACTTCAAAATTTGAGTTGGTTTGTTATAAATGTTGGTATTATAAGGATTGCTTCCCTGGTGTATTGAGGTTTTGTTGAATTTGTTGAGTATATTCTAATGATGCTAGCGATGGCGTTAACGAGTACTTAAACTCCGTTTTGAATATGTGTTGTAACAATGTGCTGGTTCTTATGTGGGTGTCGGGCTGTTATAAAGCTTTGAGCAATGGTGTTATTATTGTCTCTACAGGTGGGTCTGTCCGAGGACGCTCAGGAGCAGATGCGCATGATGCTGTCCCAGAAAGAGTCCAACTACATCCGCCTTAAACGCGCCAAGATGGACAAGTGTATGTTTGAGAAGATAAAGACGTTGGGCGTGGGGGCATTTGGCGAGGTTTGTCTGGCACGGAAGGTGGACAGCGGTGCACTCTACGCCATGAAAACCCTGCGCAAGAAGGACGTACTTCAGAGGAACCAGGTGGCTCACGTGAAGGCCGAGAGGGACATCTTGGCCGAAGCGGACAATGAATGGGTGGTCAAACTCTACTACTCGTTCCAGGACAAGGACAACTTGTACTTTGTCATGGACTACATCCCTGGCGGTGACATGATGAGCCTGTTAATACGGCTGGGCATCTTTGGCGAGGAGCTGGCACAGTTCTACATCGCCGAGCTAACATGCGCTGTAGAGAGTGTGCACAAGATGGGCTTCATCCACCGTGACATCAAGCCGGACAACATCCTCATAGACCGTGACGGACACATTAAGCTCACTGACTTTGGCTTATGCACAGGGTTCCGCTGGACCCACGACTCCAAGTACTACCAGAGTGGTGAGTGTCCAGTATTCTGCATTTGTGGGAGCCCACAATCTTCCCACCCATTGTAATACCTGGAAAGTGTACTTCACATAGGCTAATATGGATTACAGCAAACGCCTGCTCGCTCTCTCTTTCTCAGGTGATCACGTGCGACAGGACAGTATGGATTTTAGTAAGGAGTGGGAGGATCCTGCAAACTGTCGGTGTGGCGACCGGCTCAAGCCGCTGGAAAGACGGGCTGCTAGGCAACACCAGCGCTGCCTGGCCCACTCACTAGTGGGCACGCCCAACTACATTGCCCCAGAGGTGCTTCTACGGACAGGTACCTTTCCATACACTGAGTACACTCACCCATTTACAGACGTCACTCAGTCATTTGATACTTTTTACAGCAATGTGTAACTTTTACAGGGTTTTCAAAGCAGCATATTGTGCAGTTCCATAACGGTTTTATGCTGCAGTGCTTTGCATGGCCTCCTGCTCTCCCACAGCGGTCATTATGGCTGTATTGCAGAATGTCAGATGATCATGTTTATTTAAGAATTTAAAGGGAGCTGCGTCTCAGTGCAGTGGGGTTTTTTAAAAAATTTTTTTTATCAATACTTTTTTATTTTGTCATTGAAAATTAAAACATACAATTACGTGATATAAATAATATAGTCACTGACAATATATAGTATTTACTTACAAAATTGAGGGGAAAAAAAAAAACCCACACTGACATTTGCTTCTAGGCTCAGGTTACCGCATGTCTGTAGTACTGAATTCTAAGGTTTTAAGTTGCTGATGTCCAGTTGGTGAAGGGACTCCATGTAAGCATATAATGATCAAGCCTGTTCAGTAGAGAGTATGTTACTCTCTCAAAAGCAGCCAGCTGTGCCACTGTTGTAGTCCATTCTTCATAAGGAGGCGGATGGCTTTTCCTCAAGTGTCTCAGAAGTATCCGTGTAGCTGTTGTAAGAGCCAAAATGATCCATCTCTTTTCAAAAGAAGGAGAGGTCAGAGTCTTGAAGTTCGGTGGTTGAACCTAAAATAGACAGTTTTCAGAGATTTGGAATCTTTTGTTTAGTACTTCAAACATAATCTCTTGAATATTATTCCCCCAGTGCTCAAGTGCTGGGCAAGACCAGAGTACATGCAGAATGGACTTACATCATCTAAACAGAATTACAATATCTAAACATGGCGGGGGGGACATGTACACATCGAAAACACAAACTGCCAGACACTGTGAATAACACTGGGATCCTGGATCCTTTTGTCATTGACATTGAGTTTACTTGGAGACATGCAGACGGTAAAAACAGTCTGGGCCATCAGGGATAAACAGACATGCATCAATTAATATGTCCTTACATGACACTGTGAGCTGACTTGTATCTGTGTTTGTGCTATGATAGGTTACACACAGCTGTGTGACTGGTGGAGCGTGGGGGTGATTCTGTATGAGATGCTGGTTGGCCAGCCTCCTTTCCTGGCTACAACTCCCTTGGAGACCCAGATGAAAGTGAGTGAGGTTCTCTTACACAAGATTAAAAAAAAAAAGAAAGACATTTAATCTTTTTCTTATTTTTTTAAATGCACCCAATATTTAGAGTGTTGGATTTTAACCAATACTTAAAAAAACAGCACCAACACAATCCATATTGCAGCAATCCATATATCTAATGCGTGAGGTGGCTGATAATTGGTCTGTAAGTTAGATCAGATGTGTCGGGGTACAGTAGAGCAGGACAGAATGTTGTTTTGTATGAAACTCAGTATCAGGTTATTATACAGGTGCTAATGTCAGAGACCACCACTTTGTTTAATGATTTATTTTCTAGTCGGAGCAACCATTAAGTACAGGTTATTAATTTTTGTGTCAGAAAAGGAAACGAGCATTTTACAGAAAAGCCTCCATAACATAGTGTAATGTCCACTCTGTCTGTGTCCACTTCCTACTCACAGTACCAGTTACAGCTGTGTCGTCTCAACAAAAGGTGCTCCCAAATGTGTTTCTGACTTTGACAAGACACGTTAAGATTAACATTCACACAAGCAACGACCTAAGGAAGATAATCAGCACTAGAACACCAGAATAGGATATCTGAAATATGGACTGATGATCTAAATATGTTATTGGGAATGAGGCAGTCAACCTCCAAAACCAAACTTTGGAAGCGTGGAGAAATGTCCCCTGGTTTTATTTATTTATTTATTTGTTTTTACTGAAAGGAAGTTGCCCAGGGACTTGTAATAAAGGCGAAGGACTGATGTACAAATTTGTTTTAATGTGTTATGTTTAATTGTTAGGTTTCTATTAAACTGAAAATTGGATGCTTTCTACTTACTGAAACTGCTTTCTACTTACTGAAACACAAAATTTGTCCTCATGTTTTCAATGCCTGTTCTCTCTCTGTCTGTCTGTCTGTCTCTCGCTCTTTCTCTTTCTCTGTGTCTCTCTCTCAGGTTATAAACTGGCAATCGACACTGCACATCCCACGGCAGGCCAAGCTGAGTCCAGAGGCCTCGGACCTCATCGTGAAGCTGTGCCGTGGGCCGGAGGACCGGCTGGGGAAGAACGGCGCAGACGAGATCAAAGCACACCCCTTCTTCAAAAGCATCGACTTCTCCGTTGACCTGCGGCAGCAACACCACCCTGCGCCCTACATCCCCAAAATCACACACTGCACAGACACGTCAAACTTCGACCCCGTGGACCCCGATAAGCTGTGGAGCGATGACGACGGCAACCACAACGACACTCTGAACGGCTGGTTCAAGAACGGCAAGCACCCCGAGCACGCCTTTTACGAGTTCACCTTCCGACGCTTCTTCGACGACAACGGCCATCCGTACAGCTACCCCAAACCCATCGAGGATTACGACGAGCAGGGGGAGGAGCCTGAAAACCCTATCCCGGGACAGGGGCGGGACCTGGTCTACGTTTAGTTGACTACATTCTGCTGAAAGGCAGATGCTGCACATCAGTCTGGCTGCGTGATGAATGAGTGAG
Organism: Semaprochilodus insignis; assembly: GCA_034552555.1. NCBI lineage: Eukaryota > Metazoa > Chordata > Actinopteri > Characiformes > Prochilodontidae > Semaprochilodus > Semaprochilodus insignis. The sequence goes on from CM067481.1 coordinate 5,021,061, forward strand.
AGAGCGGATGCGTGTGTTCAGCCTCCCACTCGTTTGTTGGTACGGTTTTTAAGTCTGCTTTTACACTACATATGGTTATGTATAATTTATTCGGTGTTCAGATTGCACTCTTTTTATCAGTGCCGTCTGAACCCACGAGAATTAAATGATCCTTTGGACACTCTGTACCTTCCAAACACTCTCCCGAGTCATTTTAAGCCTTAATTTATTTACAGCATTGTAAAACGAGGACACTAGTGGAAACGAATAGTTCGATTACGCCTTCTTCACAAATGACGTGTTAATTTATGATTGAGTAGGTGTCTTTCTCGCTCTGACCTGGCCTCGAGCTATGCAGGGATTGGTCGATTTATTAACTCTATATTGCTGTGCCTTTTATTTTACACTCTTTCACCAAAAACATGAGGGGAAGTAGCGTCTTTAGCGGGTCGATTGAACTGACAGCTAGCTTGAGTAAGATTATTCTTAGAGAAAATTGTGTGAATTGTATTATTAGCCTTCTTTGTATTTTCTAATTTATACGCTGAGAAATGTATTTATAAATTATGCAGTGTACATTTTTGTACATTTTTTTTTTTTTTTCTTTTTCATTCTCAATTCTGTTGGTGTAGGAAATAAAACCAAGGGCAAGCTCCCTTCCTCTCTCTTGTCACCAGGCCTTTTGTTTGTGTTTCTTTCTTTTTCTTTTTGTTTCTTGCTTCTCCACATGCACACTGTTGCCTAAAATAGCAAACGATGACTAGAGATTCTGTCTTTTCTGAGACTTCTGGGAGTAAGATCTGTTTGGGCCGTAGTTTCTCCTACAGCTCTGTGCTCCCCAAACACCTAACACATCCTATTCGGCTCAGCAAGTCCTTGAGTTTGGCGAGAGGAACAATGGAGATCCTGAACCGGGAAGTGTCTGAGGAATACTGTTGCTGTTCTAAATAAGTTGATTCACCGGGGGCCGCAAATATCAGTACCACAAGGCATTTATTGTTTTCAACAGTAGCTGATGATAAATTTAGACTGATATGGACAATATCAATATGATATTGAGCTACACATACAGAAGTAGTGTCTCTCAGTATGGTGTTGGGCCGCTATGTATGGTATGGCTACAGCTCCATGCCAGACGTCTCGGCATGGAGCTGTAGAGGTTCCTAATGGTGTCCTGTGATAATCCATCCCATGCAGCTTGAATACTATCACACAGTTCCTGCAGATTATGCGGTAGGGGTGGAGGTGGAGTGACACCAGGCCTTTTGGACGTGTGACAACGTAACAACAAACGGCTCATCTTGGCGCTGACCACGGTGCCTCCACACACGGATTTGTTCATCGTCTCCACCCAGACATAAGCAGGACTCGTCACTGAAGATGCCCCGCTGCCATTCTGAGTCACTCCATGACAGTCTGGCACGACACCATCGCAATCTTTGATATGCAGTCATCATAACGGTCTGGGTGCATGTAGTCCTGTATCATGCAGCCGTCTGCCCATGCTCCTGGCACTAGTAGGATGGCCCATAAATGTCATCACTGCTTGCTAAATGTCCGCAAACGTGGCTGTTGGGTGCCCTTTCTCCGGGGTTCATGTAGGTCTTCCAGATCCTTAATGTTGCTGGCGCCAACAGCGTGCTATGGTAGTGTCCGTATGATAAGACCATCCCGCTTCCCGGTGCCCTGCGATGTGACCTGTCTCCAACTCTTCCATCTGCTTGGATTGCTTCACACTCTTCTCCGAGGTATACTTCTCTTGCAAAGGGTGCTACCAACACAACTGCAGGAGTCAGAATGGAAGCATGCTCAACAGGACGGCTTTATATAGTCAGTCAGGTACAGCGATGAAGCTTGTCCTTCCTGGCATCACATTCATGGCCGAGCATGAAACTTGAAGAGAAGAAGCTGAACCTTAGCTGCGTAGTTTCAGTGCTGGGAGTATGTTGATAAGGAGATGTAGGCTATCAAAATATCCTACCAGGAGTCATATGTATGGAGCTACTGATAAATATATGCTACAGTAGGAGATCCAGACAAGAGTCCTCCGTCTTCCTATCAGAGCTACAGCACCACCAAATTCGAGCTGGGTCTCAGTATAACAACGTGAAAGACGCTCTCTACGGCCGATGTGGAGTTGGTCCACTCTGGGCTACTGCACCAACATTACAGCTCTATATGGGCAGCCTCTGTTGAAAGACGACCCGCTCCTATGTAAATATGAAGGGCTCATTCTGAGCTCCTGTATCCCATTTCTGCTAACAGATCCACCTAAATCTTACACACTGCTCCTTTAATGATCTCAAGATAGCAGTCCATTGTACTATAACTACCTCACTGCCTCTTTTGGCCTCCGTACAAGAAAGACTTCTGATTTTCGGTATAGCTTGATCATTGAGTCATTCAGTGTGCTTTAAGTGGCGGTGGATCACTGCAGGGAAGCTTACAGGCTCTGGCTTTATTTGAAATGGTACACTACTATACTGCACACTACAGCAGTATGTACTGCACACTGTATACGCCCCCTGTGTGTAGTATACAGTACAGTAACAAGTCCTGACCTACAGTGTAGTATACTAATACAGTCACATGACCAGTTACCTCACATTTACCTCAGAGCTGTTATTACTGTATCCACTGTTTAGAGCTAGCTGCTGCTAACGCTGCTTAGTTCAGCCTAGCTGTTAGCTACCCTCAGCTACTTCACTCTAAAACTGATCCTCTAAAGCGAGTTCATCTTTTATTAATCTTCAGACCTGTATATTTTAACTTTCTGAGGCTCATTCTGATGAAAACATACTCCACTACAATCGCTACACCCAGATTTATACTGGGAGTTGGCTACGTTTTGCTCCCCAGTGTTACCCGCCGCCATTTTCTCTGACTGTAGCAGACTGAGAGCTAGTGAGGCCGCGGTGCATGATGGGATGCAGTACACCATGAAGATAGCTCCACCTGTATACTAGAAACTCTGACTGGAGTAGAACAGCATCCGGGTATCTTCAGTGCACTACAGATCTTCAGTTTGGTCGCATACTGCAGACTACACACTACTTTTAGGTAGATTTAGTATGTGAGTAGTATGTAGTATGCCATTTTGAATACAGCCTCTGATTTCTTTACAGTGGTGGTGATGGGAACCAGGGGTCACAATGTGTACAGTATAAATATAGCCATTTTATTTACTATCGGATCCACCAGTGAAGCTCCGCGAGTCTGGGTTTTAGTTAAAGACGTTTCTCTAGAACGGAGCATTTCACACCAAACCACTCCGATTGACTTTGTTTCCGTACTAACGACTTCGCTTCTGGAGAATTCGGTGGACTTCCCCTTTAAGTACCGGCTCGTTTTGTAATACACGCTGAACGACGGTGACGGCAGCGCTTCCCCTCCGAGACCAAAGGGGGCAGCAGTGCACCTCAGACCGGCAGAGACCCAGAAGCGAAGAAGAGCTGCGTGTCTGTTTTGGGACTCGGGGGTCAAAAGATGTTATTAGGATGTCCGTCTCAAAATTACCGCCTACAGCTCTGAACCTGAGACAGGTACAGTACCAGGAGAGCCGCCGGGTCACCGAGCTCTTTAACTCCGTGGTCTGGCTTACGGGTGTAGATCACTGTAGAGCGACTGTTAAACCCTCCAGGACCTTCAGCAGAACCAGTTCAGAGGGGGAACGTCTCCACATGCGCACTGACGCTGTTCAGGTCATGTTTGAGGGATATCTGGAGTGCATGAATGACCGGGCTTTGAGCTCCGAGAAGAACCGGTGTCCTCCACTATGAGGACCACCAGATTGGTCCATGGCTGAGAGGACTGGAGATGCGGATCTACATGTGTTTGCTTGTTACTCGAATTTTCCGCTCCACCTTAAACGGCGGTTTAGTTCACGCGCATTCAGAGTGTAACCGCTGTGAGGTTTAAGGTGGAGCGGAATATTCGCTAGCTCTGGATTGTAATGTAACTGCTGCACTGTTTAAGGTGGAACCCAGAATACATTGACACCTGAATGTAACTGGTAGTCACTTTAAGGTGGAACTGAACATTTAGGTGACTCCAAAATAGAACAGAAACTTAGATGACAACAGAATGTGACTGGAGCACTGTTTAAGGTGGAACGGAAATTCATTTAACACCTGAATGTGACTGGTGCACCGTTTAAGGTGGAACGGAAAATCAGTTGACAGCAGAATGTGACTGGTGCACCGTTTAAGGTGGAACGGAAAATCAGATGACACCTGAATGTGACTTGTGCACCGTTTAAGATGGAACGGAAAATCAGCTGACACCTAAATTTGACCGGTGCACCGTTTAAGGTGGAACGGAAAATCAGATGACACCTGAATGTGACTTGTGCACCATTTAAGGTGGAACGGAAAATCAGTCCTTATCAGTCCATGTGTCCAGGAGTAAAATGCAGGTGTACATGCAGATTTATACCTGATCAGTTCCGGAGGTGCACTGAGATGTGGCTAACGGCATCGGTCTCTCTCAAGCTACATTTGACAACACAAATTGTGTTCTGAATGCTGGTCAGCAGTAAAGGACATTAATGTGCTGGTTATTAGCAAAACCAGCATATGTTGTGTTTCGGGTGCTGCTAGACCAGTACCAGACCAGCACTAAACCAGTTTAAACCAGCATTGCACACGTTCTGGTCTACGCACATACCAGAAGCATCTAGAAGCTAAATCAAAAGAAAGTTCTAACGTAAAATGCCTAAGAATTAATTCCCTAATGTCTGAGACTTTATTTTACTATAGTTGAGAATGTTTTAGTCTGCAGAGGATTATTCAAATCCATTTATGTTTGAGGTACATGGAAGGGCTTTTATTTTCTTTTCTTTTTAGTTATACATGTAAACATTCAGACCACATGTAGGTTCACTGCTCATTCAGGATGCTAAATAAAATGGCCATGTTTGCATTGTAGCCATCATGACCTCGGGTTCCCATCGCCTCCATTGTAAAGAGTGTGTTAATTCCTCTGCAGGGCACAGTTTCACATCAGACCGCTTTGTTTACATTTGAAGCACCAAATGAACTAAATGATGAAGAACAGTTGATGATTGTTATCTGACTGTTTTGTTTAACACAAACATTTTCTAGTGTTACGACTGTGCGGTACATACTATATTACAGCTGTATATATCTAGTCTATAGACTAGTCTGTAAGTTACTGCAGTCTTAGAACACCTGTAGGTCATCTTCTGCTTTCCTTGCATCGCAGTTCGTGACTTACTGTGTGATGATATCTTCAGTTTTTACAGAGACAGAGAGTGCTGGGTCTGTACCGCAGTATGCTGAGGACCATTCGGCAGGTTCCAGATGAAGCAGATCGCAAATACCTGAGGGACTGGGCGAGAGAGGAGTTCAAGAGGAACAAGGAGGCGACAAACCAGGTACAAAAATCATTCTGACCTGTACAGATGAGTGTTTCCTGAACAGTTAAAGTGGTCTGGCACCATGCGGACCACCTCACGCAAGGAGAAACTGGGACACTGTTAAAACTTGACTGATTTAACCCATATTTTAAGAAGTGTCTGTATCATATACAACATACATCTGTCAGAGCTGGTTATTTTACAACAGAGGTCTGTTCTATTATAGCCTTTTACATTTGGTTCTGGACATTTTGGGGGGTTTTATTCTTTATTTATTTCAGCACATGGACTGCTTTGCTGTTGCTCACACTGCTCAGTTTTTTCAGGAAACACCCTGAAGAGGGCACACACACACACACACACACACACCCACACACCCCTAGGAGGCAATTTAGCATCTCCAGTTCAACTGACTGCATGTCAGCATGGACTGTGGGAGGATCCCAGAGCACCCAGAGGAAACCCCCACACAGACATGGGAAGAACATGCAAACTCCACACAAACTGCACCACCGTACGTTCGACATTATTTCAGTGAAGGGTGATTTTAGACTACTCCGTCCTCCTCTAATGTAAAATTTGAATAATATTTTTATCTTTTATCCATATTTCATCTTCCTTGGCCAGTGGTCGGCAGCCGAACCCAATCATTTCATGTGTCCAGAGATAATCAGGAATAAAATGCAGGTGTAAATGGAGATGTGGCTAACTGCATCGCTCTCTCTCAAGCCCTTCCAGTCCTGTGACTCCTCCCTCTACTGGTCTGGTATGGCTGCTCCTTCAACTGAGCTCCTGAAGTGAGTTTTTTCTCTGAGTGTAATAAGAGTGGGGTTAAAACCTTTTCTGGATACAATCCGGATACAATCCAGATACAAGGCACCAGCAGGTGTAAACGAGGTCTTGGACACCTGATCCAGCTAACGTGGAGCGGTGATCAAGAGTGGTGCATTAGGGTCGGACAGCTGAACGGGTATTAGGTCTCCAGGAGCAGGGTCCATCATCATTACTTGAGACTGCAATAAACTTTGTCATTCAGTGACTAATAGTGTTCCAAGACGCTCCTCTTTCCTTCCACCAAACTAATCATCTCTTCATGCTCCATACAGGATGCTATTCGCATGATGATCACACAAGCCAAGAATCATCTTGAGGAGCTGAGGAGGTCCCTCGCTTTGGCTAGAAGTTAACACGTCGCCTGCCGCAGCAACTTCGACTCAGTAAAAGCCGGACTGCTTTTGGTCACTCGATGAAGGCAGCACATCTTACGGCACCTCATCTGGAACCCATGTGCGCTCTCAAGTTGTTTGATTCTACTGGTTATATTCAGACTACACATCACTCACCTGACCGGTTCACCACGTCTGCAGTCTACGGGAGGTCCAACAGATAATCATCATGAATGAACAGTTTTTCTGGTTTCCATCATCTTCAGTTAGCTTTAATGGGGGTTCCACCACTTTTCAAAATTTCTGCTAAAGTCAGTGGTTGAGACTAGAATTCATTTAGAGTGGTCTGATGTGAAACAAGACAAGACATGTTTTCTTTTTAGTGGTTGGGATAGAAAACCGGGTATGCAATGTCTGAAATGCAAATATAGCCAGTGTACTGACTGACCAGTGAACCTACAGGAGTCTTCTGGGGTGTTATGTGTGACGCTGTAGTAGTGTGATGATAGTAAAGTACTGGTGAATTAAAGCTTTCACAAAATACATTTCTAACCAAAAGCTTATCTCAGAGCTATCGGGAAACTGTCTCAGGTGTACGCCAACGTATTCATAGCCATTTCGTGTAATAATGTGCTGTGATGAAGCTTTTAGATGCTTTTAACGCTTCAGAATTCCCATGTTTCCCATCACCACCACTGTGAATAATTCAGACTCCGTAAGTTACTCTAAATCACTACTTACTAGGGGTGGAAGAAAATATCTAAATATTGAATATTTCGATATTATGTTTTGCGATACTGTATCAGAGAATCGAAGATCGGTACAGGCAGTGGTTCATTTTGTGTTGCCTTTAACCCTCCTGACCGCTACATAACAGTGTTCTTCACCATTAGACTCTTCCACTCCAACGCAAACAAGCAGCATAACAATGCACCGCTAATATTAGCATTAGCAAACCTATGCATACGGTGGTGTGATTTTTATACTACTGGGACATTTTCCTAAAACGAATGATATATCACCTTGCTTACAGTACCGCAGTATTTTATATTTAATGATACGTATCGTATCGCCAGGTTCTTGCCAGGACACAGCCCTCGACATGCATCTTAATAACTGAATTATTATAATTTAATTATGCAGAATTTTAGAAATGTTGGTGGAAGTCTCATCTGAACGGGTTCATTACATCTTGTGTGTTGTGTGTCCAAGAATGTGATCGCACTTTGTGTAGAATGAGGTGATGAAGGCTCAGCAAACGCACAAACGCATGGTCTGCATTTCTGATTTCTTTATAAAATCTGCTTTTCATTGCTGTATTTTACAGAGAAAGTTACCTTTTTAACGTTCAGCACATTTCCATACAACCTTGACCTTCCACAGACAAGAGTCACAACAACAACGAACAATCTGGAAAATAAACGACACTAAAACGACACATCATAGCAGTTATTCGTATCGGCATGTACATGCAAATATGCCCCATCACAACGGTTCTGTGTTGTAGAACAAAATGAGAGAAAGTGTTCCTGTTTTTGGGCTGAAGTAAATGAGCTATGAATCTTCTGATGCTCATTTTCCATATAAGCCTTTCAGAGCGATTCCCTTCGGGTAACAAGCTCAAAGCAGCCCCTGTTTCTACTGAGCGGTACTGTTTAAAGCCCATGTTCAGACTGACCTGTAACTGTTGGGTCAAATGAGATTCATATTAAGTGAACGTGGAGCGAACGTGGAGACTGAAGTTGGTGTCTGAAGTTTGCTTGTTAGGTTTTGCACTGAAGCTACGAGGCTAATGTGGCTAACAAAGCTATTTTACCACAGTAGTTTGTTCTAGTAGTCTTTTACATTTGGTCTAAACACTTTTTGGGGTTTCATCCTGCTCAGTCAGCTCAGCACACTGACTGCTTCGCTGTTGCTTAAAGAAAGAACAACACCTAGCAAATTGCATTTCTTATGCTAATAGCTGCTAGTAGCAAACTAGTAGCGTGCTACTAACTTCCACTGAAGTTGGGATGTTCTCTTGACCGGCAGCTTTTTTTACTCTGTGTTTTTGGTTGCTACTTTTTACTTGTGCATTCGTGGATGCGTTCGGCATCCGGTATTAGCATGTACGTAAATGAGCTATGAATCTTCTGATGCTCATTTTCCATAAAAACCTTTCAGAGCGATTCCCTTCGTGTAACAAGCTCAAAAAGCAGCCTCTGTTTCTACTGAGCTGTACCGAGTAAGGCTCATGGGTCAAATGAGGTTTATATTAAGTGAACGTGGAGCGAATCACTTTACAAGACTGGTTTGGTGTCTGAAGTTTGCTTGTTTAGTTGTGCACAGAAGCTACAAGGCTAAAGTAGCTAACCGTAAGCTAACCTGCTTATGTGGGTTCTGACACTGTAACACGCTGCTATAAAACTGGCTTCTGACCACTTCACTAGATCTCATGACATCATGCAGTGTCAGAAACACTTAGGATTACTTAACTTCACAAAGTTTGAGGCAGTTATGTGCAGATTTAGGCCTGCAGTTTGTACAGTGCTAACTGGTGGGATAAAAGCTTCAACTTGTTTGTTTCACAGCTTTTTATAATAATATAAATTCATTTTTTTAACAGGGTCATCAATCTTACCACTCAGTGAAGGGTAATGTGGTACAACAAACAAATGAACTATAAACGATATTTTAAAGTGGTTATTGAGCACTACTGAATAAACTAGTCCTTGTACTTGGACACCTTGATGGCTCAACTCCTGATCAAGATACTGTATGTGATATTTAACTTGCGTGTGATGGACGGTGACAGACCTACGTCCCAGTATTGTAGCTGTAAGACTAGAATGTGTCACAGTTACACAGTTATCTCCTTAACCTTTAAGCTCAAGATAATACCGAAGTTACAGAAGAACCAGAACGTGTTATCTACAAGCATCGTCTCAGCATGGGGTTAATCTGGCTAAGGATAGGGCCTTTAAACACTGGCACTACAAAAATCACGTTTCCTTAAATTAAGACTTGGTAATAGCTGCTCTCCTGTATCTAACGCATACAGTCAGTAAGTCATTTACAAGATTGGCGGGAAGTGCACCCTCAGACATAAGCATATCATAAAAACTGTACAAAAACGAGATGAAAATATAAGCACATACACTGCCATACCTGCCAGCTGACCTCCACGCAAACACTGAGGCAAGTGCAAGACCAGTAGTGTTTGGCTCTGAGGAGTTTCGTCAGCATCTTTCATCATGTGCACTGTGGCGAAGTGGCATGTCAGAATTTTGAAGTAAACAGGTTCGTTATAGTGCCTAAATCACCTGTGACGTTCATTTTGGCACTAGAAATGATGGTAAGCGACAAATATTACACAGTATGTTCCCCTGTGTGATAAAGCGCGTCCTTCTACCGGACAATATGTCGTGGTAGGGGGTTTCTTGGGAGCCATCGCCTCCTAGAGGTGGACGCCTGAACCGGCCGTCTCGCCGGCAGCGTGTGCGTTACTCCAAGTGCTGCTTTTGTGTTCTCCGACCGACTACCGCCGCTGTTTTGACGAAGCGTAGCTCTACGCCGCTGCCACCATTTGTGATAAAGCGCGTCCTTCTACCGGACAATATGTCGTGGTAGGGGGGTTCTCTCTTTTCAAGACAGAGCATAGACAGGGATCCGCATGACTTTGCAGTCATAGATCCAAACACTCTAGCCAATAGAGAATATCATTGTCGTTTTATTTCTTTTTGTCCGTGTGTGAGCGTGTATTTCTGTAAATATGTAAATAGTGTCTTCGTCGGTGTGTAAATAAAGGTGAAGGGGAAGAAACTACTCTTGTGCGTACCGCACCTTTTTCCAGGCCTCAAGACTATTCGCCCGACTCTACCCATAAAGGGCGCCCCCTACCACGACATATTGTCCGGTAGAAGGACGTGCTTTATCACACCCTGGCATGAGCAGCTGTGTAGTGACTGTGGATAGTTCGTTAGCACAAAGACCCCAACAGACTGGCAGTTTCTCCCTTACAACAGCTTATACACAATATTAGCTTTTCTATTTCTTCGAAAGTGACTCTGTTAGTCAATCCTGTGCTCCTCCATAGAAGCTCGGATGACTACCAGTGTATGACTTTCAGTTTTATTTATAATGTAAACACTCACATTTCTAACGTCTGTGGCCTTAAATCTAATAGGCTAAATTTGAAGTCATGGTGGCCCCAGTGAGGAGAGCAAGAAAAGAAAGTAGAAAGGTTTACTGCAGCTTCCTAAGTCCTAATTATGCACTCCATAAACCAGTTTCTTCATTCAAATAAGGCTACGTTCACATGGAAGTGGTGCAAACCTAAGTATGAACAATCCACTATGAGACAGCAAGGAATCATAATTCCAAATCACGTGATCGTTTCATATATGCTTTTAGATGAGATACATTCCCGATACATGTTCACCCAACTGTTAGTGATTCAGGTGAGGCCAGTCGTTCTCTGAGTACAGAGTTTTTGAGCCACTTTGTTGCCAATTGTGTGCTGCACACAGAGGAATTTGTCGTCTACGTTTAACCCATCCGTGAAGTGAAATACCCACATACACACACACACACTAGGGGGCAGTGAGCACACTATCCACGGCGCCCGAAGAGCAGTTGGGGGTTAGGTGCCTTCAGTCATTACTGTCGGTTCAGGGAATCAAACCAGTGACCCTCCGGTTACATGGCTGGTTCCCTAACCTCCAGCTCAGTTAGATTGGAATTCATGTGTGTTCTCAAAATGTCTGCACTGTTCAGATGTAAACAGGTAATTCAGAGTGTTTCATGTGAACTGTGCACATTGATCGACTTCATCAACGACTGCAATCCAAATAAAAGCTTTTATATATCTCTAAACAAACCACTTGTTGTGTACTGAATGACAAAGTTTCTAAATCAAAGTCTATAGAAAATGACCAGTGAATCTACATGTGTTTTCGGAGGCTTTATGTATGAAAAAGCATATGTGTTCTGTCAAATGTCATTTGGACGCTCTTTGTACCTCTCCACCACAAATGCCGTCTAGAAAATCAATTTTAGGTCCAAATCATATGCATGAAGTCATATTTGTAAGCATTTTATGTGACAGCTTTTAAAGGTAGTGGTCTGCACTCGCAGGTCACAAGACTACATGTCAATGTCATGCCGGGGAGCAGACGGCTTGCCAATCCAGTGCATGTAGGCATGGGACAACATCCTGTCTATGTAAAATGAGAATAATAATGCAATAATTAGCTCCATAATTAACATAATTAAGAGGAAATCAGCTAAATAATCAATAAGAAAATAATAAACTGGTTCTAAATAGTTGTGAAGGAGCCAATCACAACCTATTAACAACACCTGAACTGCATTACTGTGCTACAGAAATGGTGGAGCATTTAGACGGCCTTCCGGTCTCAGCTGTGGAAAGTGCACTAACGAAAGGTCAGTACATCACAATGAAGCCCACTAAGGGCAAGACTGTCGTGATTTCCATTCGTGATTATTTCAAGTGAAAGTCATTTGTTTGTGTATAGAGTGTATCAAATATTGGATATAATTTTGCCACATATGGAACTGTGGGCAGGAGCACCACAGAACCTTTGGCAGGAGCGGGACTGAAAATCGGTCCTGTGCAGTCCTCTATTTGGTGGCATTAAACTCTTCAGACATCTGGTTCCTATCTTTTTCACATGAAACCACCCAGAATTACTTTGTTTACATCTTACCCATTCAATTATTCAGACATTTTGAAAGGTCGGTGGAATTTTCCATATTATGTAGTAGGAAAGTGTGTGTATGCGGGTTCTTCTAAGGCAGAGAGTCACAGAAAGTCTCCAATCAGAGTTCAAATTTGGGATATATGGCTGACGTGAATGTGGCCTTAATCGAGCACTGGTTCCATGTGTTAGCTTGTCCAGCATCTTCTACTCCAAGATTAGCAGCTTAGGTTAGGTCAGCTTACTTACAGAAGCCACTCCAGCATGTCTACAGCCTAGAGGCCTTTCCTGATTCTTAAAGGGATGAAGAAAATAAAAGTGAGATTTTATTTTTAACTCACTGAAATTTTCATGTTAAATCAGAAGGACTGTTTATAATGAAAAGCTCAGAGAATGATGGGAAAAGGAGGTCAAATGGTGGACTAAATGACCACTCTGTTAGTGTGACTGGCCAATCCATATTCTGCACAAAAAGGCAACTCAAGCTTACAACGAGAGGTCCCAAAGGCTTTTTTGGATGTTTGTTGAGGTTTGGAGCAATCATGGTCCACTTGATTTAAACACAGATATAAATCGAGCTAGCTCCGTGTAGCCGAACTTGTACGTGCATGTTTTGTTTTTTGTTTTTTTAATCCATAAAAAACAGATTTGCCAGGACAAGGCCTCACAGCAGTGTGCCACCTTGGCATATGTTAGCTGTCCTCTTGTCTGTTAGTTCTGAGCAGCCTCAGTTCATCCTCCAGGCAGGTAATCCTCTCCAGCAGCGCGGCCCGGTCAGCCTGCGCTCGCTGGTCAGCCTGCATCCGCGCTTCATAGATCTTCCTCTCGTACCAGCGTTCCATTTGTGTGGACACGGCCTCGAAGAAGTACTGCGTCACCTCCAGTGCGTGCATGTTGGCCCGCTCCTTGGCGAACGTGGCTTCGCCGGTGTTTTCCGGCCGCTCTCCAAACACCTCCAGGGTCTTTGTGCCCCCTCTGGCTTTAGTCCTGCCCTGGGAGTGCCTCTTATGGTGCCTGCCTCGCTCCTTCGCCTGCCTGTCCTGGTTGTGGTTCTCCCGGCCGCTGCAGCGGCGTTCTGTGGCCGGTGATAAGCTGCTGGCCCGGTTGGGTTTTGACCATGTTTTCTGCAGACCTGTGTCCTGCAGTTCCTTGTGCAGCCTGTGGGGGTCAGCAGAGAGCAGCGCACGCTCTTTTGGCCGGACCACGCGGGGGGAGGATGGCACGGACTTGTCCTTGGCCAGGGTGCAGGATGTGTTTTGGATGTTGTGCTTGTCATCTGGAAAAGAAGAGGCATGATTAATGATTTAGCCTTCAAACGAATGTCAGAACTAAACAGCAGGTTTGTTATTCAGTGAATCGCTACTGTGAATTATTCCATAACAACAGCCAAATATGATGTAGGTTACAGAATCTCAAGACAGTAACTGAGCAGCTTTTAACAGCAACACAGGGCCTTCGCTATAAGACACAGTGTTGAGTAAATGAAACCTGAGAACAGAGAGAGGACGTGAATGGGTCATAATTATAGGCTTAGTGTTCAGTTAATAAGCTTAAAGGGGGAATTTCTGTTTAATTCAGCGGTTCAGAGATAAACCAAGTAATTCAGAGTGGTTTAATGGGCAATGGTTCGTAGACTCTGGTTTCCTTACTGTGGGGGTGATGGGAACCAGGGGTCGCCATGTCTACAGCGCAAATATAGCCATTTCATTGATGTCGTGTGATGTTGTTAATGAGTTAAAATAGTGGCAATTCAACAAAATTAAGTATTTCACCTCCTCCATTGTTTTCAATGCTGCTGCTAAGCTATAAACATGCTTTAGACCAAATCATGATCTCAGAACTATGGATCAGGCAGCAAATTGATTGAGCAATATCATGTAATAGTTTTCTGCAATACAGCCCTTAGAAGCATTGCACATCTGGTTCCTTTCACCACCACTGTAAACCATTTTGACTCACTTACATAAATTTGACTGATGTGTTTATGGAGACATTTGGAAAGATTGGGAGGATTCACTGTGTAATTTAAGTATTGTTAAATTAAGCAACTACTATGAATTATGCAAGGTCCTTGGAGCGACTTTGGCCCATATCCTACATGTCCTTGTATTTTATTGCTGTCCTTGAAGTCTATTTATAATGCTTGTTTGGATTAATGTACCAAAATGGTCATAAATCATTGTATTCTATGACCATTTTCCAATCTCTCTTGAACCTTTAGAATTAAACAGGCTGTTTTTGTTACTATGCCTTTAAACTGTCTCTGTTCTGATTGGATGCCTCATTTAAAAAAGCCGTCCAGGCTAAAAACACTGCTTATAACTTCTGCTATAAGATGAATAGGAAGATATATCAATGTTTTGGCAGTTTCTGTCTGTGAACTGAGGAGTAAACGGTACATTGTGAAACCTTGGAACTGTGTTGACATACTACATCAAACTCCTCTCTTGATATGGGGTCATTTAATGGGTTAAATTTCCATCCGTTTTCTGGTTTTAACACAAAACAATAGCTTGGTGTAGGGTCCTGAGGGGGCAGAGGGGGCACAGCTGACGCTGGCAGCGTGTGAAGCTGTTATTCTATTTTGGTTCTATTGCCTTATTTACCCCACAGGAGATGTGGCCTGAGTATAATACTCTCTTCCATTATATAACACTTACATAAGCCTTCATCTGCGTGAGGAGAGAGCTAAAGGCTCCCTGTACAGTCCCTGTGTGCGTGTGATGAACCAAAGCAGCCGTTTTGTTTATCAGTGGGTGAGAGAGACACTTAGCGTTTGGTTTCTGGTTCATGAAGTATGCGTGAATCTGTCACACCTACCACCTGAACCATCTATGCGTGCTCGTGTCCCACCTGGAGAACTGTCCACCTGAACCACAAAATAGTGATTGGCTGAGCCGTCCTCTTGCGTTCCGCTTGCTGCCCCTTCCTCCCCCTGTTCTTTCGGGCTTGTGGACACTGGGCCGTGGCCGTTGCCAGCCGAATGACCGTTTGGGTGACTCCCCGAGGTCACGCACTCATCCGGATCGCACTCGGAGAGCGTCTCGGCGAGGGAGGAAGAGCGGCGCAGAGGGGTGCTGCGGGAGTCTGCCACCAGACGCGCCTCCATCCGCTGCAGCTTTGACAGGCACCAGTTCTTTAGCTCGTTCACCACTGAGGCCTGCTTAAAGATCCCACAGAAGAGGAAGAGAGGCCATTACAAACAGAACAATACCGGGTCCAATAGAGCAGATTTCGATGGGATTAAATACAAACTAGATTTGAGGGTCATTTCTCAGGGCTGCTTCTGATTGGCCATATCGGTGTTTAGCACATGCCGTGATCTCTTAGTAAGAATACCGGTTTGGGGACAACTTGTTGAACTTTTGGTGCTGGACTTGCAGCAGAATCCACCACAGAGAAGGGTGTACGCTCACTAAAACCTACGGCTGAACAATTCATGGTCTTCTATTGTCTGAAGTACACACAAGCTCCTTTAAGATAAGACTTTATTGATCCCGAAGGAAATCGCAGTGTCACAATACTATACATATTGCACAGGAGACATACAGGGGTTGGACAATGAAACTGAAACACCTGGTTTTAGACCACAATCATTTATTAGTATGGTGTAGGGCCTCCTCCTCCTTTTGCGGCCAATACAGCGTCAGTTCGTCTTGGGAATGACATATACAAGTCCTGCACAGTGGTCAGAGGGATTTTAAGCCATTCTTCTTGCAGGATAGTGGCCAGGTCACTACGTGATGCTGGTGGAGGAAAACGTCCTTCTTGGTGGTATGCTGACATTACCCTGGATACCGTGGCTCTTGATACATCACAAAGACTTGCTGTCTTGGTCACAGATGCGCCAGCAAGACGTGCACCAACAATTTGTCCTCTTTTGAACTCTGGTATGTCACCCATAATGTTGTGTGCATTGCAATATTTTGAGCAAAACTGTAAAACTGTGCTCTTACCTGCTAATTGAACCTTCACACTCTGCTCTTACTGGTGCAATGTGCAATTAATGAAGATTGGCCACCAGGCTGGTCCAATTTAGCCATGAAACCTCCCACACTAAAATGACAGGGGTTTCAGTTTCATTGTCCAACCCCTGTACATTACTAGAATAAATGGACTAAGAGTTACAGAAGAGCTTTTAACAGCACACAGGAACAGTGAGCAGGGTACTAGAACAGTGTGTACATACATTAATCAGAATAAATAGAGCGGAGTTACAGACGAGGTTATAACAGTGAAAAAGTACATATACATATATGAGGTATGTGATGTACTAGACATATGCAGGAGCAGCCTTGGTGGATACAGCACTAATAAACACAATAAGAGATTAATAATAATAAGACAAGAGAGGTATGTCTATACACATAAATGAGCATGTACAAGACATTAACAGGAGCCACAAATGTATAATTGCACTATAGAGATATGAGGTAGTAGAGACTATCAATAAAATATGATATTAATAAAGTATTATTCCTAGGAGCCACAGTGACAGGAGTGGATCATCTAGTGAACAGAAATACAGTGGAAGTGTAGCAACAGCAGCAGGTCGGGTAAAACTAACATAGTGCCAATGAGTGCATGATAGTAATAATGTAATAATATAATATAAGTAGGTGGATGGACCAACGACAGGCTCAGCTAGAACCTCTAATCTACTAATCTATTAACCTAGTAAGTAATAAGTAATTCCAATCAGAGTGAATCAGTTTAGTCACTTTGCACTCTGCATTCATTGTGTGTAATTTCCCCTTTGGGATACCGCTTTAAGAAGATTACCATCAGATGATAGTAATGGCACCATAGCTTGAGGCACCATAGTTTGAGATTCACCCTCATGAGGTTTTGGATTGGTTTAGAAATTTCACACTCAGTTTTTTATCTCACCTTTCTAAATCTACATTCCTACTCATATTTAGCCCAAAGTGTCTTACTGTTGCTCCCAGATGTTCACATTTGTCCCTGCAAGACTATCTGTGCTTTTCTCCCTCCACACCTACCGTTTTTTACCCCATGGTCTGATCATTTTAGCCCCATGCAGATATACACATTTCCTCCGTATTTTTAGTCTCTTAGCACACAATTTCATATGAAACATTTCCAGCGCAAAACGCAAAACCATTTCCTTGGTCTGGGGACAGAACATGGTCTCCATCCTCTCTGAGCATAAACGACTAAACTGCCTGACGGAAATACTATTGCACACGAATGCCAGTTCTCAATTTCCCTATCCTCATTTCTGGAGTAATTAATTATATAATTTAGTAGGATCAGATCTGATAGTGTAGGAGATATGCAGAGCCAGGGTTAGGAACCAATCACAGCTCTGGGGGAGAATCAGTGTAAATTCATTCATCTACAGAAGGGTTCTCTTCAGTATTTCGTGGCAGTTTCTCAGGGTAGTATCTGTCAGAGAGAAGACACCACCGCTTTCGGGTGTTACTCGGCTGACCTAGGTGTTAGGTTTGCAATTTTGCAGGGTTCACGCTGGCGCGAAGTGCAATTTAATGGTCCTGTAAATTAATTTTTTCTCACTCTCAAGTTTTTTCCCTGTAAGTGACGCAGTGTTTTATAGATTCTCTGCTGTCCAAAAGAAAACAAGAATCTCCAAAATGGTAACTTTACAGGAGAGGGCAAAAACCACATTTTAACTTTAATGGAAGTCAATGGAACCAGACTTTTTTCCCCAAGCATAATTTGGGTAATTGGTCCATTCATTATGAAATTTTCACACAGTGTAAACAGCAGCTGCTGTGTTCAAATAATGCATAAAAGTAAAAATCGACAAAAATTGAGATACAGGTTTTTCATTGGACAGTGACCATATGGTGTCTCTCTTTCTCTCCCTCTCTCTCTCTTTATATATATATATATATAGTACCACTCTTGAGAACCATGTTGGGAACTCCAACGGGGTCGCGACTCCCAGGTTAAGAACCTCTAATCTACTAATCTGTTAACCTAGTAAGTAATAAGTAATTCCAATCTGAGTGAATCAGTTTAGTCACTTTGTACTCTGTATTCGTTGTGAGTAATTTCCCCTTTGGCATACCTTAAGATCAAACTATCATTACAATCATGGGAATTGATTTTTTACTGTCCTCAATATGTTACAATGGTACTAAAATCTGGCCCTCAAATCCAAATTAATTTCTATTTAGTAATTAAACACTGTATTTTACCACACAGGCCACTTCACTCCCAGTTCACAAAAACATGGAATGTGAAAAAACAGCAGGGTCCTGTGCGATGAGTATCTTTAGCACTTCACTTCAGGCAGTTTACCTGTCTCTTTTCACCCTCCAGGCGCTCCTGTTTGGCTCTCTGGTCAATGCGATGTAAACACTCCGTCCTTTCCGCCGACACTCTCTCTAGTGTCATTTTATCTAAAGCTCTGATCTGAAATCAGCAAGAAGGTTATCGACAAGGTTATCTTCTGCAGAGCAGACCTCCAAAGTTGTAATTCCGAAGTTTTTATCTCACCCATATAAGGAACTCTAAGCTGTTTTTCCTATATGGGGAAAGAATCAATGCTGTTACGACTCTCTTTGCCCTACGTACATTTCTCCACTGAAGGTAAGTTGATCTTCTGAATTATGAGGCCATGAAGAAGACAAAATATGACCACTGCAGTATGTAACCACTGTGCCGGCTGTGCATCGACCGGCAACCTCACCAAATACACCACACAAACCAGGAAGCTTTGATTAATGTTAAGTTGCTTTGGGAGCCTGAGGAGTTGGTGTTGTTACAGAACCCAAGTTTAATACTAGACCTACTTTCATGTGAGGTCATTTCAATGTATGTAGGTGTGGCTCGGCTGGAGGAGGGGCCGGGCACACTGACCGGGAAAACCTTGATGAGACCCAAAGACACACACACACACAAACACACAGCGCGAGTGAACCAGAGTCCTTTATTTCTACATAATGCATCAAACAAACCAAAATGGAACTTAAATAGCAGGCTTACTTAGCCCTCTCTAGGGGTCCCTCACCCCTCAGTCTCTCTCTGGTTTGCACCCGTGTGTGGCATGTAAGCCACATGTCCTCCCTTCCTCACACTGAAGAGAGGGCCAGTTTATAAGAGTATGAAGCCCCGTCTTCTAAATCCGCACACCTGTGCGTGATCAGTGGGGAGCATGTGCCCACTTCTGGAGGGAATGGCTGTGATTCCACCCCAACCCTGCCACAGTAGGACTATTCATATTGTGACTCCTCAGTGACTTTCGGCAGAGAAATGTATGTAGATCCCAACATATCAGCTCTCGACCACTTTTGTTTACCACATGGCGCAACAGTGTGGAGATATCTGAAAACAGCACACACTTTCCCATTGAGGAAAAACTGACTCATAGTTCCATATCTAGGCAAGACGTTAACTACAAAATCATGCATGGCTGCATTACATGCATATGACTTACAATACTCTTTTCGTGAGTGTACGGATCACTGTACATGAAAAGAGTCCAACTAGTATTCATGTTAACCCAGAGTGTGAAGACTTTAACAGAAGTCATTCCCACTGACAGACCATCTAAGTGATTTGTTGCCAGTGCAGAATGTATTTCCATGGATATCTGTGTTTATAGGTGTATTTAAACTTATAACATGTATGCAATAACAAATCAAAGTCCCTTACAGTGTTAACTAACGGCTGTAGTAGGATACTTAGCTTGAAATGCAGGTCAGCTCCATGTATCCTCAGTAATGTAACTGTATGTGTATTTAAGCGCACCTGGTGTTTATTCTTGCGGTCCAGCTGTCCCATCTTGTTGTTCATGAGCTCCTGTACAGTGTGGATCTCTGACTTCATCTCCTCTTTGGTGGCCTCCAGCTGGTTCTCCAGCTTATTGATGAGGGGTTCACACCTGCAGCCGTTGAGGGGGGCCTGCATGACCACAGT
Organism: Semaprochilodus insignis; assembly: GCA_034552555.1. Lineage (NCBI taxonomy): Eukaryota > Metazoa > Chordata > Actinopteri > Characiformes > Prochilodontidae > Semaprochilodus > Semaprochilodus insignis. The sequence goes on from CM067481.1 coordinate 5,041,190, forward strand.
ACAAAACAGGAAGTCACTCTGTTAGAGGATTACACAATAGTGTTGCGTCAGATGCAGTTTTTAAAGGACCCTGGAATTAGTAAGCGATACAGAATACTGCGTATGCAGGAAACGTCACTTTGGCATTATTCATATTATTCCAGTTTTACATTTTGTGGGAGAAATATAGAATTTTGGTTCACAGCTCACTGTCTGTACTTGGTTCAAAAATGTCCTATTATTATTATTTTTAATCTAGCCTGAATTAATGCCGCAGGTCAGTTTAACACTGGAAGGACAAAACACATGGTTATAAAAAGCAGCCAATAGCAAACAGAAAATGACCCTATGGCTTAATCTCAGCTGTGTATTTATTTATCTATATTTTATGCATACACTTACTGCACACTTTGCTACCTCAACACACTGTACTCTCCTACATGTACACTTACACCAAGCTGTTTTTGCCTCCTGCTTATGCTAACTGGCTAAATGCACCTCAGGTCTGGTCCTCACATTCTGACATACAGATACTGCTCTACACAGTTTGCACAAATTGTCTTTGTCTTTGCACTGTACACTATATATATATGTACACTATATATATATGTATATATATATACACACACACACACACACACACACACACACACACATATATATATATATATATATATATATATATGTATTTTTTTTTTCTCTTCAATAACTGTACTGGAGAAGGAGCCTGAGTGTGTTCCGTTATACTGTACAACCCTGTATTGGTTTAACGACAATACAGTTAAATTGAACTGAATTAATAAGTATTTTAAAAATTAGACTTAACACTTATTAAGCTTCCATTCCCAATATTCCTCTAGGCTTTAGGAGCTATATAAGAAAATTAGTTGCAATTGATTATTCAGCTGGGTGAAGTGATCTGGACATGTTAAAAAGATTTAATAGATCAGTATCTATTATTATGATCAAATATTATGTATTGTTGGTTTTATAAGTGAAAAAAACATCTTTTCATCTTTTTTTTACTTTTATGCCTCATTTGAACACAGCAGCTTCCGTTTACACTGCGTGAAAATTTCATGATGAATTGACCAACAGAAATGACCCAAAATAGCTTGAAAAAAAAGTTCCATCGACTTCCATTAAAGCTAAATGAGGTTCTTGGCCTCTCTGGTGAAGTCGCCATTTGATATTTATGATGTTTAAAATAAATAAACCATAAAATATAAAACTTCCCATAACTACTGCCCATGTTGTGTTTTTACATAGTTTTAAATCATTTTAAATTATACATTTAGCAAATAAACCATATCCATGTGTTAGGGAAAGTTATTGGCTAGGGGCAGATACTGAATTTCACGTTAGACCACATAGGGGCGCCAATCACTGGGGTCTTATAAACTGTGGGCTCAGCCGGAAATGGGAGGGCTGGAGTAACGGCGGGAAACAGTGGTGCTTTGAATGCTGCACGTCGGACTCTTCCAAAGAGAGGTTGGCTCTCTCCTTGGGTCTCGCGCTCTCTCTCTCTCCTTTCCTGTGGACATCCTTCCATCAACATATAAAACCTGAACGCTACTATGAACACAGCTTGAGCTGGCCGACCACGGGCTCATGGACTGAGCTGCATCACCCACCCTTTCAAAGTAATTTGAGGACTCGGACTTCAGGTGAGTTGGTCTCTCAGTGGGTCCAACCAGTTTTAGGCACACACCTTTATGGAGGTTCATGTCTCACGACAAATTGAAACACGTAGGGGCAGCGTGTCTTAGTTACAGCCAGGGTCAGGACATCCTAATTAAACCCTAGACAGTTTGGTGGGCTCCATGTGCCATTGGTCCCTGGGCTTGTAACACATACATCAAAATGTGCTGTGTAGAGGATGTGTTACTGTTTTCAGTGACAGGTTTTTCTAATGTTCCTTACTAAGAACTGAAATTATTATTACATGACTATTAGTCATGATAGAACACACCGCGTAACTGGGTGATTTCTTCCACTGAGGTTCCTGTTCAGGCCATTAATAAAGCTTTACAGTTACCTGCATGATCTTGCCATCTTTGTCCCTGTAGAGTGTATACAGCTGATAAGCTTTGTAGCTGTGTGGTGGAGGAACGGCGCTGGAAGGGGGAGGCCTTGTTTTATTCTTTTTCTTCTGTTCAGCATGTTTATTTTCCCTCCTGGAGAGAGGGTCTGACAGGGACGGCTGAAAGGAAAAACAAAGCCACACAATAAGTTATGCATTCATGAACTGTCATTAATATACTGACCTCTACAATCACGACTTAGTGCAGCATATACAGAAAAACCAAACAAAGGTCTAATTTAAAGTTGAGTATCAAACTAGAAAAGCTAAATATTTCAGAAGTTAGAGAGTCCATCTCACAGCAAATCAAATTCCCCTCATTTTTTGGAAATAAAAGAGTTTGATGTAATACAAAACCATTGGCAAATCTTCAAAACCTACTATTCACCATTCAGTGCTGAAACAGCCCAATTCAGCCTACAGCAGTTTAACCCCAGCCATTCACACTGAGTGCATATTTAACTCTGTATTCTTCTTTCTAGGTACCAGCACAGGCCCTTGTTCGGGAAGCGTCTGAGCTCAAGGTGAGTTTTAGACTCCTTAGACCTTCTTGTACTAGCTAGGAAACATTCTCTGACTGAACACTAAGCACGGTTGTAAGTCGCTCTGGATAAGAGTGTCTGCTAAATGCCAAAAATGTAAATGTAAGACATCCTATATGGGGTGCAAACTTAAAAACGGAATTTTTCCACAAATTGCCGTGCACAATTTATTGGATAAAGTAAACCCAAACATTTATGAACAGCGTGTTTCTAGTGTGTTTAATTCAACAAATAAACAGGAACTGTGCATTAAAATGTACAAAGGTTTGTACATATGTGAGCCTATTCTCTCAAAACATGTCATTACACCGGGGTGCCCAAACCTTACGACTATACCAAAATAACCAACTTACAAACGGAGCAATTTGTTTTTCTAAAGAGTCGATCATACCACTAAATATTTATACCCCTACTAATCCTACTAAAGGTGTTTGCTCTGAATTCCAGACCCCTGTATAACCTTAGGTCCCGCAGGATGTTGCTTCACAGTCATTCACACTGAGTGCTTCGGTCTGTACTGCTTACATTTACATAATGTAGTCTTATAAATCATTCTATTTACAGCCTGTTTAAATCCGAAGGGGATGAACCAGGTTAGAAAATGGTCATGTAAAAATGAATTACAACCACACTAACATTTCATGTAGACCTCAGGAGTAAACATTTAATATTAGATAATGTTCTACTGTGAAAACTATTGCCACTGGTGTAGTCTGTTAAGAGATGGTGGTGGAGGCACATCCATTCTAGTGGTGTCAAACTGAAATTTCAAGTGATGCACCGTGTAATATATGAACAGTACTGCAACTGCCACCATGAGGTTTCTCACTGGGACGGAGTGAAGTGATGACCGTGAGTATATCTTACCTTGTCTTTGACTTTACTTTTGTCGCGGCTCTTTCTGGGGTGCTCTTGGTTAGTGTCAGGGGACTCGCTCCTGTGCCCCCCCTGCTGTCTCCGTGCTGTCTGCTCGCTGCTGGGGGTGTCCTCTGCCTGGGACGCACTTTCCTGCAATCACAACAGATTACAGGTTACTGTCAGTAGGTCACTTAGTGCTTGGATAAGGGAGTAAAGAAAAACACTGCAAATAGACCTCTACTGCAGCAGAACGACACTCCAGCCCTCCTGACTCTTAAGTCGGCATATAGTTGAAACGCAAGTCAAGGTTGACTTACGGCACAAACATGTTAATACCTCAGGTCAAACACAGCACTACAACAAGCGCTTAACTCGGTCAAACCGAATGTCATGTTAGCACCACAGTCAGAGGTCATGTGTTAGTCTTGTTTTACTAATTTCATTCTAACCCTGACTACTTAAGTAGTTGCTCCTGAGTAGTTGGTGTGCTCGTTGATGTCCACATAGGCCCAGAGTAAAATGGATCAGCTTCTATCACTATGCTGCCTTGAATGCAATTCCCATCGGTATGAAAATATTATATGATATTATATACTGATATTATGTTCCATTATGTTGTGTATGTACAGCGGTGTGATCATAAGAAGACCCCTTGTTTGTGAGGTTAATGGGAGTAAAGGGCTTCAGTCTGGTAAGGAAGAAAAAGCCCGGACTCTGGAGTAATGAAGTAAGCTCATGTGGTCTGATGAGTCCAGATTTGCCCTATTCCAGAGTGGTAGATGCATCAGGGTAAGAATGGAAGCATTCATATTTAATTCTGTATTCTTCCTTCTAGGTACTAGCACAAGCCCTTGTTCAGGCAGCGTCTGAGCTCAAAGTGAGTTTTAGACTCCTTAGTCCTTCTAGGAAACATTCTCTGACTGAACACTAAGCACGGTTGTAAGACGCTCTGGATAAGAGTGTCTGCTAAATGCCAAAAATGTAAATGTAAGACATCCTATATGGGNGGAAGCGTCTGAGCTCAAGGTGAGTTTTAGACTCCTTAGACCTTCTTGTACTAGCTAGGAAACATTCTCTGACTGAACACTAAGCACGGTTGTAAGACGCTCTGGATAAGAGTGTCTGCTAAATGCCAAAAATGTAAATGTAAGACATCCTATATGGGTTGCAAACTTAAAAAACGGAACTTTTCCACAAATTGCGTTGCACAATTTATTGGATAACGTAAACACAAACATTCATGAACAGTGTGTTTTTAGTGCGTTTAATTCAACAAATAAACAGTAACTGGGCATTAAAATTGTGACGATGGACAAACAGATTGTGACGCGCGCTGAGCTAAAAGCAAGGCAAAGTTTATTAAACAGGTTTGTACCGAAACACAGCAATAACAAGAACAGGGAGACACAACCAGATGGCTAAACTGAGTCAGAGTCGATAAACAGGCAAGGGCCAAAACCAAGCAGACAAGCAGACCAGGCAGAGGTACCAAAGAGAATAAACGAGAGGAGTAAACCAGAGAATCAAACAAAGTCAAACAAGATCAAACAGAGAGAGCGCTTGGTATGCTACAGAGTGGCAATACTTCGCAATGAGCCAGTGCGAGAGAAGTATTTAAACAAACAGACCAAATGATTGTCAGGTAACTAATCAATATTCAGGAGACCGAGAACGAGGCAACGGGGTGTGATTGGGCAAGGATGGACACGTGACAATGACATCAGGTGGTGGGTTGTGGGAAACGGAGTCCGGGAGATCAGAGGTGAGAGGAGAACCAGCAGGCATGACAAAAATGAACAAAGGTTTGTACATATGTGAGCCTATTCTCTCAAAACATGTCATTACACCGGGGTGCCCAAACCTTACGACTATACCAAAATAACCAACTTACAAACGGAGCAATTTGTTTTTCTAAAGAGTCGATCATACCACTAAATATTTATACCCCTACTAATCCTACTAAAGGTGTTTGCTCTGAATTCCAGACCCCTGTATAACCTGAGGTCCCGCAGGATGTTGCTTAACAGCTCACTGACCAAAGACTAACCACAGTGTCAGTGCGTATGGGCATGTGTGTGAAGACCTTCCCTCTGAACTGTTTCTGTGAAAGGGTTTGTGTCTCGCTGCTCTGGTCGGCTATGTGTATGTGCACGTGTGTCTAGTTCTGGATGAGTGGGAGAACAAAAGGAGGGGCGCGTGTTTGTGCACGTGTGTGTGGCTTCTCTCTTTTCTACCTTACTCGGCAGCATCTCATCCCGCGGGACGGACTGTGCTCGTCCTTCAGCCTTCAGCTTGTCCCTCCTCTTCCTCACACTCCTCCCGCGGGAGAAGCTCTGAATCTGAACACAGACAATACAAACAAATGACATGCACATGAACCTCACTCAGGGAAAGGTACGGAGCCTGATACCCAAACAAACAGCAAACAAACCAACCTCAGCTGTCTGGATACTCAGATATAAAACCTTCATTTTATTTTCTTCTCTGCATGTAAATAAAGGTAAGACCAGAATGAATTTTGGGAAGTTAGCAGGCATCAGGAAAGGCTCGGCATGACTTCATCCCGCAGGTGGTTAAAAGAGTAGTTAACTCTTAACCCTTGAGTTATAAACGTACTTCACATGATGACAGAATTATGTGAAACTGATCTGCCGATGGACGTGCTGTTGTATATATAAAAAGAGCTCAGCGCTTCTAGAAGCCTGCTTTGCATTCAGGTGGGAGTCGGGAGAACGAACGATGCAGTTATTACGTTTGTGTCTGAAAAGTAATAAATGCTGCCTACTCAAACAGTATTCTGAGGCAGGAAGGCACACAGTCACGTCTATATCTAGTATTTGTATAAAACGCTGCCTGCTCAGGTTCCGGCCATTTTATGAAGGAAGAAAGATGTATACTTTACTGCCTTACGTATCCCATAATACTCTGTGTCAGTGCTGATGTGGTTAGGAAGAAAACCGTAGAAAACATGAGCACTGACACCTGAAGGCACAGACAACTCAGGCAGCAAGACAGTGAGACAGCCGCCTTTAGTTTCAAAGACAGCCTAGGAACAATCACAGTCAGGGGGAGGTCTCAGAACAAACACTGTGGTGATTACAGCCAGTTATGGTCAAGGGGAGGTCTCAGAACAAACCACGTGGTGATTAGGGCCAGTTAAAGTCAAGGGGAGGTCTCAGAACAAACGCTGTGGTGATTAGGGCCAGTTATGGTCAAGGGGAGGTCTCAGAACAAACCACGTGGTGATTAGGGCCAGTTACTGTCAAGGGGAGGTCTCAGAACAAACGCTGTGGTGATTAGGGCCAGTTATGGTCAAGGGGAGGTCTCAGAACAAACACTGTGGTGATTGGGGCCAGTTATGGTCAAGGGGAGGTCTCAGAACAAACCATGCGGTGATTGGGGCCAGTTAAAGTCAAGGGGAGGTCTCAGAACAAACCACGTGGTGATTAGGGCCAGTTATGGTCAAGGGGAGGTCTCAGAACAAACCATGTGGTGATTGGGGTCAGTTATGGTCAAGGGGAGGTCTCAGAACAAACCACGTGGTGATTAGGGCCAGTTAAAGTCAAGGGGAGGTCTCAGAACAAACGCTGTGGTGATTACGGCCAGTTATGGTCAAGGGGAGGTCTTAGAATAAACCACGTGGTGATTAGGGCCAGTTATGGTCAAGGGGAGGTCTCAGAACAAACCACGTGGTGATTGGGGCCAGTTCCGGTCAAGGGGAGGTCTCAGAACAAACGCTTTGGTGATTGGGGCCAGTTCCGGTCAAGGGGAGGTCTCAGAACAAACCACGTGGTGATTGGGGCCAGTTCCGGTCAAGGGGAGGTCTCAGAACAAACGCTGTGGTGATTACGGCCAGTTATGGTCAAAGGGAGGTCTCAGAACAAACGCTGTGTTAGCAGGTAATGTTTCCAGAACTCCCAGACCTGGCTAACATTACCAACAAGTTCTAATGAAGTTTTAAAGAAAAATGTTTTAATCTGAGTCAGTCTTTAATCTAAGTCAAGGGGTTTTGAACAAACAGAGGGTGATTAAGACCAATCACAGTCAGAGGGCGGTCTCAGAATGAATAACGCTGTAATTAAGACCAATCACAGTCAGAGGGCGGTCTCTGAATGAACGAAGCAGCCATCAGGAGCAGTCATAGTCACAGGGGAGGTCTCAAAATAAGCAGCACGGTGATTAGAACCAGTAGCAGTCTGGGGAAGGTGTTGGAACAAACGACATGGGGATTAAGACCAATCACAGTCAGGGGTAAATCTCAGATCAAAGAACTCTCATTCTGAGACCTCCTCCTGACTGTGATTGGTCTTAATCAGAATCAGGTTTATTGGCCAAGTATGTTGACACACACAAGGAATTTGGTTTAAGCAGTTTGTGTCTCTCCAGTATTGTACCAATATACACATGACTGACAGTCCACCATATACTCAATGACTCCACATATACACAATACATACAGACTCTATACAATCTACACAGGATACACAATATACAGCATCATTCAGAGACCTCCCCCTAACTGTGACTGGTCCTAATCACAGTGTCATTCATTGTGAGAACTTACCCAAGTGTGACTGGTTGTCATCTCCACCTCCCCCTGACTGTGATATCATACTCCATTAGTTATTGAACTATATAATAAAATACATAACTATCAAATGTACAGTAATTAACAACTGTCATTACTACAGAACAATATCTCTATGCCTCTGTGTTTAATAAGGTAATAAACTGTACAGTAAAATCGCCCGTATGAATTAAACTAACTGGAATTTTGTATAACCTGGTTTAACAGTGGGCGTTTTCTCTGTGTGGATTCTGCATTGCTCTGTGTTTTAGTGCCACTCTGCCCTCCGCCTGTCTTTGTCTGTACTTGTATTAGATTTCAGTTTTAGAGCCTGACTCTGATCAACTGCTGATAAAGGCCTGTTTTGACGAAGCTGAAACTGGTGACGCAGTACAGCAGCAGATTACTGTAAATATTATCTAACAGGCCAACACATTTAACACCAAGGGAAATAGATGAGGAGATATCATGGTGTGTGTGTGTGTGTGTGTGTGTGTGTGTGTGTGTGTGAGTGCGTGTAGTCACCTGTGGTGCTTTGGTCAGTAGCAGTGCTACCTCTGGATTGTTGTGCTCTCTGGCCTGGTCCAGCGCAGTCTGTCCTGCCTATATGAAGAAACAGCACACAGAGGTTTGTTTTCACACACGTCAAGGCATCAGGCTGTCCTACATGTAAAACATATATGTAAGTAACTATAAGAAACAGTAATGTCTGCATAACAGACAGTATATGTATGTGTATGAAATAATATGTGCTATATACAGTGGAGTGCAAAAGTCAGAGACCACCCGTCATGTATTTCATTTCCAGTCAAAACAGCCATGATTAACAGAGACGCCTGAAAAGCTAAATATAATATTAACATTTTAGTATGTCATGTGACCACCTTTTAATTTTATTATATCTTCCATTCTTCTTTTATTATTTCTTCTATCCCTCTTTTATTATATCTTCCATTTTTTTATTATATCTTCCATTCTTCTTCTATTATATCTTCCATTCCTTTCAAGAGAATAGCTTTCAGTTGTCCAGAAAATTTACAGCCTTAGAAGCTGGTTTCTGTTTCTGTTACATGTTCAGTGATGTTGAGGTACATACTCTGGGCTGGTCAGTCTGTTGTTCTGACAATGCGATTCTTTATTTGATGTGTCAAGTCAAGTCAACATTTATTTATATAGCGCTTTTTACAACAGATGTTGTCACAAAGCAGCTTTACAAAGAATCTGGTGTCCGAGCCCCCAGTGAGCAAGCCCAGGGCGACAGAGGCAAGGAAAAACTCCCTCAGTTCTAAAGGAAGAAACCTTGAGAGGAACCAAGACTCAAAAGGGGAACCCATCCTCCTCGGGTCAACACCAGATAGCAGGACAAGCAAGGGAAAGGAGCATTCAGTGTTTGTAGGGTAGAGGAATAAAAGTCTGATTAGTCTGTAATTAAACAGCTGGGTCATCGGATGGGTCAGCAGGATGCAGGCCAAGCTTCCACAGTGCAGGACAGCCAGGAGCTCCATGGTGGTTAAAGGCAAGCAGTGGCACCCAGTCAGAGCAGAGCATCAGACCACACAGGATGGGCAGCAGCTCAGCTCAGGCAAAGAGAACAGACAGACTGTTAGCTCTGACAGAAGATCTGAATGTGTCTCATTTTCTCGGTAACAGCTTTTCGAAAACTTAGTCTCAAAGATGAAAGCTCTGTTTATCTCTGTTTTGGTGGTGTTCCAGGTTAGGTAGTTGCTTATAGGGCAAAAACCTAGTTTAATTTTAATGTAAGTAAATGGAACCAGACTTTTTTGAAAGCAATTCTGAGCAATTCCTCTTGGTCTCTTCATCATAAAATGTTCACACCTTGTAAACAGCAGCTGCTGTGTTTAAATGATGCATACAATTAAGATACATGTTTTTCTCTGGACAGCAATGATATATATAACTGCATACATGTCTGTGGCAGGCGCCTGTCCTGTGGACACCAATCACAGCTGTAAGAGGTGGCAGGAAGGAGGTAGGAGTCTGAACCCTACATGCTGATGACAGCCACATGGGACAGCTGGGCACAGACTGCTATGAGTGGCATGCCACAAACCCGGCCACGGTATTATGCCAGACATTCAGTCGCTGTGGCTGAGCTGCAGACTGGGGGTGATTACAGGGACCCGGAGCAGCCAGCTCTCTTTCTGTCTGAGCTCAGGTACACAAGCTGCCCTTTAATAAGGGCCACCTGATTTGGCTTTGGCAGTTTGGGCACTTTTAAAAGGAGCGGAGAGGAAAGAAAGAGGGAGAAAAGGACAAGCAGCAGCAGGCAAGAAAAGGACTGACGAGCTGCAAGACTTGTATGTGAGAAGAAAAAACTCAGTGGTGATTTTCATTTGTTTGTGAGTGTGAAATCCTTGCTGCAACCATGTCTTTTGCGTCAAGCGTCCTTTCTCCTAACACCAGGAATACATGGCTTGCTACAATGGCCAGCCCTAAATACCTATATAAGCACACACACACACACACACACACATACACACACACACACACACCAACACACAGAAACTCCCTCTCCACAGATGGAATTCTACTCTATACACACATCAGACACAAATCACAACAGAGCTGAAATTCCTCTCTGACGACACACACCATAAATATCACATACGATTAACAAACTGCAGACCTGGAATTCCTCTCCAGACACATACACACCCCCACACACAGGTATGACAGATAAGCCTGTACATGTCTGTTTCTTGGCTTCATATGACATTTTGCAAAAGCTGTTTTAACCTTTTTACCAGCATCAACCATGTACCATCTATTACAGTCGCTTCCATTTTTGAACAATTATATGACAATCATAACAAATCCGAATACCCAGGACCTTCAGGTAGGGAGTGGGCTTTCAACTGTAAGATGTCACTGTAAGATGCTCAAAATAAGAATTTTCTTAAAGGGATCTTTAGGGATTTATGGATAGCAGTGCTATTGGGAAGGAAGATAAAGGTTACCAGGAACAATAAATGATGATCAATTTAGACTGATATGGGCAATATTTATTGAGCTACACATACAGAAGTAGTGTCTCTAACAACATGCTAGACGTCTCAGCATGGAGTAGTAGAGGTTCCTAATGGTGTCCTGTGATAATCCATCCCATGCAGCTTGAATATTCTCACACAGTTCCTGCAGATTTTGCGATAGGTGCGGAGGTGGAGGCCTTCTGGACATGTGACGTGTGACCACAAACTGTTCACCTTGGTGCTGACCATGGTGCCTCCACACACAAATTCGTTGGTCAAAAGTGGGACTCGTCACTGAAGATGACCCGCTGCCATTCTGAATCACTCCATGACAGTCTGGCACGACACCACTGCAGTCTTTGGTGACGTTGACGTGGTGTTAAGGGCAGTTGTCCTAACAGTCTGCGTGCATGTAGTCCTGCATCATTCAGCCGTATGAAAATGGATGACTCATGCTCGCCGAATGTCAGCAATCATGGCTGCTGGGTAAGTCAGGTACAGCGATAAGGCCTTGCTTACGTTTCACAATGTCAAACCTGCCCGCTAAGTTTCATTCCTGTCAGCTGATTCCTTCTGGGTGCAGCTACTGTTTTGATGATGAGTGTTTGTGTGTGTGTATTTATATATATATATACACACATCGCAAATGAGGACATCTTAAGCTATTCAATCGATAATAATCAATTGTTATGTCTGTAACTAAGACTGATCATAAATTAGTTCTGCAAAATAAACAGCTCGAGATTAAAATCTGTATCCATAAAAAAATGAAAGCCCGCTCTTTACATCTCACCTCTCCTCACTGCCTCATTGTGGGCAACAAATGGTTAGTCTTCGTAGCACTTGTACTAGATTTAAGCTGAGCTATTTGACTGCTGCTAATAGAAAAGTCACATACAGTTCATTTACAGTTGATAACAAAAATGAATGATCATATGTAACTTTTAAGCGATGGCAAGGGGTAACTTTTTAAGTGAAGGCCACGTGCCCTGACCTTAATGTCATGATGCAGGACACATGGCTGTCCACCAAGACTCCATGTTAAAATCAGCAGTGACTTTAGGGGTTAGCCTGGCTGAGTACAAGTCAAGAGTTGCACAAGCAAGGGCAGGGAATAAGAGTGGTGTGTGTGCGTGTGTGTGTGTGAGAAGCTCACGTTGTTCCGGATGCTGCTGTCAGTTCCGGCCTCGAGCAGCAGACGTGCTGTCTTCTTGTGATTCAGAACCGCTGCCACATGCAGGGCCGTGTCCCCGGCCTACAATGGTGGCAAAACAGACCACTTCAGATACACTGCTCATCCAACTTTTGGGGACTTTCTCCAAAGTTCATTGACCATTTCATGACCATTTTATACCACCTAGCTAGATCTTCCCTCATCACACGATGCTACCAAAATGGGAGGGTGAAGCCAGGAGTCATGTGAAGTGCCACAGCGTCTTTTCAAACTAACCCAACATGATTGGACAGCTCAACAAACTTGGAAGGAGAACAACGACTGCCAACTAAAGGTGGGTGATATAGGAAAAAACATAATATCCCAATAAAACTATGCTTTTTGTTTTCTCTGATATCTTAAGTTAGATATCTGATAAGTTAGAACAGATCACAAATATAGCTCCACGTTTAAAAAGTACAATAACTTTATTTTACATATTACAATATTTTGTATAATTTGCTGGATAAATCTAATTAAAAAGGAGTATTAACACTCAGTATTACATATTGTGACATATTCTGAAGCAATTTATCACGATTATGATAAATAATGCCTCACTGTCCAGCCCTATGGCCAAATCTGTTACGTTAGCTACCAGATGCCCATATTGGCTTCTGGAGTGATTGGGGGGACCCATCAAGAGACACAGCAAGGGCAGTTAGGCTCTCCTGGACTCCCGGCCACAGATGGCTGTGGCATTGCTGTGGTTTAAACTCACAACCTGCTGAAAAACAGGCCAATGTGACATGGAACTTTAAAATTTGGGAATTTCTCACTGATGTTTTTCAATATTTCAATAACAGAAAGACAGTTATGAGCTGATAATTTGGGTATATTTATCATTACCACTCAGCTTCACGTTCATCAAAGTATTTTCTTGGGTAATAATACTACTAATAGGACATTTTGAAGCAAAACAGTCCGCAAAGGAAACCTTTTTCCAGCATTGCCTCTAATTTACCACTCCATAAATCATCCTGTATATAAACTCGGAGACACGGGAGATTTCGGACAGTAAATAAAATGGCTGTGTTTTTGTTGTAGACATTGGGACCCTTAAATCTGAGTCAGAAAGTTTCTCTACAACTAATCTATTTCACATCAAACCACCCTGAATGAGTTTATTCACATCTCCGCAACTCAAATTCCCTTAAAGACTGCAGTCTTAGATTTCTAAAGCTAAGCTAACATAACATACATAACGCAGATACTAAATACACAATTATAAACTCAATCATTTCAGGAGTTTGATGAGGAAATTGAAAATAATTAAAATGTTTGGTTTAATTTAAACAACATTAGCTGCGCAAAAATGAAGGTTTAAGCAAGCAAACATTTCACGGCGAGGCTCCTAAATCCCCTGATATTAAAGGTCAGATTTTGGCCAGATTTAAAAGCAGATTAAAAGGTGTACAGTGTGCTGAGAGAGTATAAACTCACCTGATTCCTCTCGCTCACCGAACAGAATGCGCCCAGCAGAATACGGATCACGGACACATGGTTATAGCGAGCGGCGACGTGGAGGCATGTGTCACCTACCTGAGACCAGTGCACACATACAAACACAGACACTGCGTCACCTGAGTCACCCGGCAGAGGCAGCAATCAAGGCATAGTGATCTGTCCCATTCTACATTTCAGTCTTCTGTCTAACCACAAGCACTTTAGCATGCAGACTAAAGAAAGAGCCAGTTACTGAACACGCTCTCTATATCGCTCCCTCCCTCTCTCTCGTTTTTCTCTGTCTCTGCTAAGTGAGGCGTGAAGACAGTGTTTGAAATGTGGAGTATGTTGTTTTGTTGTTTCATAATTAAGCGCCTTCTTTCACGCTCTCTATGTGCAGCCGGAGTGGGGAAAACTCGCTGTGGGCAAGAGAGAGAGAGAGAAGGAGAGAGAGGGGTAAAGAGAGAGAGAGATAAAGAGAGGGAGAGAGAAAGAGATAGATAAAGAGAGACAGAGAGAGAGAGAGAGAGAGAGAGAGAGATAAAGAGAGGGAGAGAGAAAGAGATAGATAAAGAGAGAGAGAGAGAGAGAGAGAGATGGTAAAACAATAAGAAAAAATGAAAAAGGAAAAAAGAGATGGAGAAAGAGTAAGAGAAAAAGGACAGAGTCAGAGGTGGTGAGACAAAGATGAAAGAGGAAAAAAGAAAACAGATTTAAGAAGAGAGGGAGGTAGAAAGATGGGAGAGAGATAGAACGAGACAGAGAAAGAGGAAGAAAGAGAATAAGAGAAAAAGGAGACAGAAAGACAGAGGAAGGAGAGAGACAAAGAAAGAGATAAAAAAGCAAAAGAAGAAAGGAAGGAGAGAGAAAGCAAGGAGGGCAGAATGTGAATTTAAAAAAAGGTGAGAGAAGAGAAGAGAAGAGAAGAGAAGAGAACAGAACAGAACAGAACAGAACAGAAGAGGAAGGGAGAGTGAGTGAGCCTGAAAAGACAGAAGGGGCAGAGTGAGAGAGAGAGAGAGAGAGAGAGAGAGAGAGAGAAAGAGACTTACATTGTTGTTGCTGTCTGGGCGGGCTCCTCCCAGCAGCAGGACTTTAGAGCTCTGAGCATGACCATTCTGACAGGCCAAATGTAGAGCTGTGTTTCCAGCCTGAGAGAGAGAGAGAGAGAGAGAGAGAGAGAGAGAGAGCATTGAGCATTACAGATGTTAAGGATCCCTCTACAGGCTGTCTCTGCGTGATTAGCGTCAGCAGCCAGTAGTAACAGAGAATAAAAGGTCCTGTATGCATTTTTAAAGGGTCTTGTGAGGAAGCAGGAGGGTATGAGCCGAGCCTTGAGCGGTCTCAGTGCTTCCCAAAGCCTCAGCACTGTCGCTACATTAACTTTTAACTACCTGACCTAGCAAAATGAATACACATCAGCCTTAATGCTGAGAAAGACAGAGGGATAAAGAGAGAGAACAAGGCTCCATGTCCCAAACTCTCAGACCAAACAGCCATCAGCACCCTCAGGCTAACAAGATGTGCATGCGCTGACCTTACGCTCCCTCACAGTGCACCAAGTCTACTGAACACAGCCTACAGAGTCATCTTATTAAGACGGTCATGGCCATCACCCATAATAAAGCCATGGTGTAACTCGATGCTAACTGCTTCTGACATATAGCTAATTCTGTCAAACCTCCAGATTTCATTTTTATTGTATTCTCCAGTTTACAGCACTTTTTACACTTTGCAGTAAGTTCTACAATTACAGACTGTAGTCCTTCTGTTTCTCTGCTTAACTAGTTAGCCCCCTTTCACCCTGTCCTTCAATGGTCAGGACCCCACAGGACCACCACAGAGCAGGTATTATGTGGGTGATGGATCATTCTCAGCCCTGCAGTGACACTGACGTGGTGGTGGTGTGTTAGTGTGTGTTGTGCTGGTGTGANCCAAAAACCACAACTGTATAGTCACAGCCTTTGACGACTCCGACAGCACTGCATTTAAAAGTGGCATGTTTCTGTGATGGGTACCACCGTATGGGGAAAAAGGAATACCAAAAGGAATAACAAGGCCCGCTTTTGTCTTGGTGGAGACGACCAACCAATCCGTGTGTGGAGGCACCGTGGTCAGCACCAAGATGAACGGTTTGTTCAGAAGACCTGATGTCACTCCACCCCTACCGCACAATCTGCAGAAACTGTGTGAGAATATTCAAGCTGCATGGGATGGATTATCACAGGACACCATTAGGAACCTCCATGTTGTGTTAGCAAATGGACTGATGCACAGCGGAAACGAGTATTGTGATCTGATGAGTCGACCTTTCAGACTGTTTATAGAAATAATGGACATTGTGCTGTCCAGTCCAAAGAAGAAAAGGACCATCCGGATTATGGGTGTCTGTCCTGGTGTGGGGGTGTTTTAGGCTGCAAACCTGTGAGAGCATCATACATGCTAAACACATAAAGTGTTTCACTAGTGAGGATAATGCTTCCGAAGCTCCAATAACTCAGTACACTATGTATGCCGCCATGCATGATAATCCAACCCAATGCTCTCGTTAAGTTTGAACAAGACGCAAAAATTAATCCATCCATGTACATCCGTGTTTATGTGGTTACGTAACATTGAACATGGACATAAGATAAGAATGTTGTGTGTCTGCAGGCTAAAAGGAGGCACAGCCATCTGGATGGCATACAGGAATGTTTGAAACTACAGCCAGCAACTTTATATACAGCCTTTATATACAGCCAGCAACTTTATATATTTACTAGCTATAGTTCAGACATGGCACTGATTTATTTTTACTCAGCAACCTGCACATCTGTGAAAGCACCACTAACGCTGAACACATTTTGGAGCAACATATAACATAACCCTAGTTAGAATAATGTTCTGAGGCTCCAGTAACAGAGTACGCTGGTCACATTCCTGCTGACATGTGTTGCTTTTTACACAACAGGCACGGATTCAATTCCCAGCCTGGGTAAGGATGCTATACCATTAAAAGTCTATGGGCAAGACTTCTAACGTTACGTTTGGTCCAGCCCTCTAACATGATTAAACAGTTTTAATCAAAGTTGCTCCAGGGAAAGGCACCTGCCAAACGTCAAATGTCATAAATGTAAATTTAAGAGTGTTTTCACACCTGAAAGTCCGGACCAGGATCCAAACCAAGGCTCACGTTTTTGTTCCACTGTATGCATTTGATCTGGTTAGTTTTGGATTCACACTGCAGTTTAGCGAGCGCACTAAAGAACTTCGCACGGCACACATACATCCTATCGCCATCACCTACATGGGCTGGGTCTCCCTGTATTTGACATTGACTGGTTTGTAGATGGACATCAGCATGTTGTGAATTTGGCGGCGCAAATGTTTGGCAAGATGTACCAGTGAAGCGCATGACTCCACACCCTTATAGCACACGACCCTGAAGCACTTCCGTGGTTGCAGTATGTGGGTGAAACGTGATAGAGCTCTCATATATGCACCTGTAGAGGTGAACATGCAGAGGGTTCTGCTAACCCTGCAGTTGTGGGCTGGAGGTTAGGGAACCAGCCTAGTTACCGGAGGGTTGTCAGTTTGATTCCCCGGACTGTCAGTAACGACTGAAGTGCCCTTGAGCAAGGTGCCTAACCCCCAATTGCTGCTCTCCCATCCTGTCATATCCTCACTCTCTCTTTACACTTTTGACTTTTTTAGCAGACCAAATTACAGTGAAATATTTAGTTTCCCCCTCTTCTCATCTACTGCTATGGCTCATTTTTACTTCTCTTCCTTTCTTTTCCTCTTTATTAGCTAATGATAGCCTCTCAACTTCCTGTAAATGGTCCAAAAGTCCAAACCATCCAAAATGTGTTTTCACACTCCACCAAACCAGACCATGGTTCAGCTTGATCCGGACCGGGACCGCCTCTTGTGGTCCTTTGATGGTCTGAGGAACTTTTCATACCTGATATTTTCGTTCGGATCAAACCAAAAAGTACGAAAGTCTAGACCAAACAAGGTAGGTGTGAAAGCACCCTAAGAAGCTGTTATCAGTGCTGGTCAGTAAGTTAGAATCCTTCCCACCCCAGCCTCACGACTACACAGTGGAAGCAGGACTAATACTGCAAACGTCCGTCTACTATTGGCCATGTTTCACCCCAAAAACTGAGGCAGGAGTAAAGGAGGGAAAGTCTTGAAATCAGCCTATGGACCCCGCAGGGTTGTATGAACATCGGCTTACCTTGTTTTTAGCATGAACGTTGGCTCCAGCCTTAACCAGCAGTTTGACAGACTGACTGAACCCGTGCCATGCAACCTCATGCAGTGCTGTGTTTCCATCCTGCGGATTCAAAGAGGAGAGGAGAAACAATCAAGCTCTGCAATCTCACGGTAAACGATATTTACTGTAAAATGTTATTTTAGGTAGTTATGACTACTACATTACTATATGGCGTTAAAACTGACACACTCTTAATCCTGTAACTTCCAGGCCGAACGGCTCTTACATAATTAACTTTTCAGCATCAGGAAATAAAGCAGAAAACATATTTTCTACCCTGAAATCAATTTATAACGTTTGTGTAGGCGCCGAAAACCAGCCAGAATTCATTTTTCCAATCTCTCTTTATCCCTTTAAACAACTGAACAGACTGTAGTTGTTAGTGTACCTTTAAGGCTGCCATATGTGATTATCATCTGTTCTGACTGGCTGTGCCTCATTGAAAAAGAAGCCCAGGCTGAAGCATTCATCGTAAATGGGCAGGGCTAAACTCCTGAAGGCCAAGCAGCAGATACTTGTAAATGCACTGTTTTTTGTGATGTCACAAAAACATGGAGTTTAACATGGCATTTTCATATATGTATATGTATTGCGCACGTGTATAAACTGGGAAGTTAATGGTACGTTCTGATGTGTTTACATCCAGCATTAAACTCTGTCTACCATCCATGACAATCTGAGGCAACTAAGTATTTTTCATGAAATGGGCCCTTTAAAGAAGCCTCAAGAGCTAAATATAATATTGGATATTTCAGTAATTGAGCGTGTCCACCCTCGGCATCTATGACAGATTGCAATCTTTTTCAGGAGACTAATTTTCAGTTTTGCAAACAGATCTGCAGGGATATGTTTCCACATTGTTCAGTCTTAGAAGCACTTTTTGCTTTTCAGGTAACCCTAAACTGAACATCCAATGATTTTGAGGTCTAGCCAGTCCATTCTTGGGGAAACGGCAGCAGCTTCTGTGTTTGATAAGTACGTCTGGGTCGTCTCTGAGATGTGCTCAGGGTTGTTATCTCACCGTAGAATGAGAGGGTATGGCATGATGTATTCCCCAGCCTGCTCCAGATGTTGCCACGCCTACAAACTTGATCATTATAGATACTGATAGATCCAATACTGTACTGTACTGTACTGTACTGTGAGCATGTGTGAAGCTCACCTTGTCTTGCCTGTCCAGTGCGCACCCTTCCTGAATGAGCGCCGAGATGACATCACTGTTTCCCACCACAGCCGCTCGGTGTAAGGCCGTCTGGTCGCCCTGGCAATGGCAACAGAGCACAATGATGGTCAGTAATGTCAGCTAAGCCCCCCACCGCAATTAAAATTCAGGCCGTGATTTTCAGCTTAAACAGTGCTGGTTCAATAGCGTGTGACTGAGAGTGCCAAACAGAGAACGGACACAGGAATGTTAACTTTTCAACTGCCAAAGCAAAAGTTGCGGTGAAAAGAAGAAGTCAAGGACTCTCCCGGCAAGGCCCGAACACACTGAGGGGTGGCGAAAGTAAGTGAGGAGTGCCAAAACGCTAAGAAACAGACATAAAAGAGAATGAACCTCTTCACTCTTTATGTTTTGTGTTGATTCCATAGCTTTATTCTTACCCACTGTGGATTGAACTATTCCAGCTACTCCCTTTTTTCGCCTCCCAAAAAGAAACTGGGAGAACTTAAAGCCACTCCAGTGAGGCAAGAGCGACCCAAGTTGGCACTGAGCATGTATACTAGGTCAAGAATCTACAGAGACTCACAATTGACACTCATTTATAGGAAAGCACAAATGACTTCTCCTGATGTTCTGAACGCAGCCCAGAGCTATCAGAACCTCAGCAGGCATCCAGAAATTTAGTGGTGCCTTGTGGTGGGTGAGATCAGCAGGCATTGAGCTCATGCTGCACAGAGAGAGGCAGCCAGATGATGCCTTGTGGAGCATGAGATCAGCAGGCACTGAGCTCCTGCTGCAAAGCGGGAGACAGGAGTGGTGATCATTCCATGCCAGATAAAGCTGTTGCTGAGAAGCAGCAGTCGACAGGCAAAGAGAGACAGAGAAAGAAGCTGGACGAAAAGAGGATGTGATGGACAGTCTTAAAGTGATATTTGGCAAAAAGAATCATTTTGAAGTTGCCCCTGTCTGATTTTTGGTTCCTTAATTTGACCCTTTAATAGTCCGAGTCCTTTAACATCCAGTACTCTGATAATCCAATACATATAATATCACAGACAATATAGCTACAAGTAATCAATTACATTTAGGTAGTTACTCTAAAACGCTACATTAAGATCATTTTTATTAATAAGTACATTCATATGCTAAAGTATAAGCACCCCTGGCCAAATTACGTTTTGTGAAAACAAGTTAACACATCCTACACAAAGAACACAGGGGTTAATGCACAATTGCTGTTAATTTGTTGACGTATTAAAAAGACAAAGGTAAGTTTTTATCCCAACATGTTATATTAATGGAAATCAACAGACATTTGCACTACAATTAGCACAAAACTGTCATATTTAAGAGTGTCAACAATGTGTTAACTTCTGTTCCCTCGGGAAATTAACAAAATATTGAGGTTTTATTTTAGCCTACTTTTTAAAAATGATCTATTTTATTTGTGTTTTTAATGTTGATTTATGAACCAGTTTCACTGACTGTTCTAGGGGTGGGCGATATGATGATTTTATTGTTATTGTGATAAAAAAAAAAAGTTTGTTATAACACAATTAACATTTTTAAGCATATGATGGATACCTTAATGAGCACTGACTAACTGCATTGTAACTATATTCACTTTCATTGCAAACTGAGCATAATTAGGACATTTATGGCAACCCAGTGTGTAAAACAAATATCACTGTAGATGTATATTTATTATTATAGCATTTTCATATGTGGCACTACAGGTTCTATTTTGCATGTTCAATCTTGTTAGATCAGAAAAAATAAATATTGTGAAAATACTGTGAAGTATTGTGATTTGTCCCCACTCCTACAATGATTTGATGACTGTAGTTACCAGTTACTTAAATGTAATGTCTGTCAAATGATTTAATTAAAGAATCATAATTAATTGCATTATTCTGTGCAGTGAATCAAACTTGATCGCTTATTTTAAAAGCAGTGCAATTTGTCGTAGCTATCTGAGTGGAGGCTCTCTAGAGAGAACTGTAGGTTCCGGTCTGCTGCTGCTTTTGATGGTTTGCTACTTGTTGATTCTTCCACAGGTTGGCGGGAGCACTGTCCAGCGAACTCTACTGATGGCACCAAAAGTTTTTTAAAAGCTATATACTCTCTGTTACTAGCAACATACAGTTTAGTGGACAAGCAGCTACGCCTCAGCCTGGAACTATGGATGGTTTATAGTCAAACTAGATACATTAAGCATTAATGACACTTCAAACTTAGTAGGGTTAACACAATGTTAAGGACCAATACAGCTGATTTTGTTTTTAATCGAGTCACTAATAAATAAAAAAAAAGAAGAAATTATTTTACAATAGAAGTTTTTTTATGCTTCTAGTCACAAGCTGCTCACAGCAACAACAGAGGTGACGCATAATTGCAATGTCCCCTTAATTTACAGGCAAAATTCACACTTCGAGATGGCTGTTACTACCGTTTCCAGTTATATGGTTTACTTTTATCCACCGTTGTTCTGGTGTGGAATAAACATGCAAAACTAACTAGCTTTCAGCCGTCAAGCTCGTCTTTTCTATTAGCCTACCTCTGAGATAACTTAGTAGAGTAATTTAGATTTTTGCCAAAATACTCCCTTAAGCCCAGGCTAAACTGAACCCATATTTCCCAACAGCAACACTTTGTTTTAAAGGGCTTTAATATGGTCTTGTTTGTTGTTCAGTATATCCCAAATTAGACACTTTGCATAAAGCGATATTCATTATGACCTGTATTTATACGTCATAAAGGTTTGTTTGTATAAAACTCACTAATAGCTGCATTATTAGTACAGATTCTGCTTCAATGCGCAAAATAAATACTTTGTGAAGGTGTTCATATCCTATGTATGTATATGTGGTAGTATTTGATTACTATAGGTTCTAGATAGCGTCAAAGACTTACAAAGTTTTTTACTTCAGATCTTATAGAAATGTAATAGGTCATCTATTCCAGATTATAAGGTGAAAAAACAGATTTCAGCAAGTCAGTTTGCATTCCATATTCTAAAGTAAAGGCCATTTACTGGGCTTTTGGTGGCCAGCAACAGCAAACTTGGAATAAATTTGAAAGAAAAAAAAAAAAAATCAACATTTTTGCAGGCAAAATATTGTATTTGTGGTGCGAAGGTCAAAAATACGCAACTCAATTTAAAGATTTAGAGCTCTTAAGTAATAAATACAAGAACACAACGCTATCTAGAACCTATAGGAATGAAACGCAGATAACTGCGCACTAATATAATGTCAATTCTGGTGATAATTCATGTTCGGTAAGTTTTATAATAAGGTCAACGAAGTATTTATTCTGCATTATTCCAACTAATGCTGCACTTAATAGTGAATTTTACGGGACAGACCTCCAGTTATGAATGAACACAGGTCTTTATGAGTTTGAACATATCGTCACTGTCCAAACACAAACAAGCATCTCCAAAATGGCAACTTTACAGGAGTGTGCAAAAACCTTATTTAACTTTACTGTAAACCAATGGAACCAGACATTTCACCAAGTGATTTTGGGCCTGTTCTGTTGGTCCATCCATCATTATATTCACACAGTGTAAACCGCAGCTACTGTGTTCAAATGATGCATAAAAGTCAAAATCAACAAAACTGTAGATACATGTTTTTCATTGGACAGCAACGACATAATGAATCAACTATTCGTGTCTAATTTGTGATGAATGACGTCCTGATATGTCCTCCGTAAAACAAAATGTTACCGTCTCCACCATCCACCAACTCAATGTCTACTTTACTGGCTTCCTGAGAATGCCAAGTCTGTGTGCAGCTAGTTTGTTAAAAGTGAGCAACTTTGTCTAACCTCCTTCATCATCTCCTCTGCTCCTCCTCTCTCTCTCCCAGCTCTCCTCCATGACCTCCTGCCCTCTCGCCACCCGGAGCTCCAGAGAGAGGGGGAGCTCAGGGACCAGGCAGAAACAATGTGACTGAGCCAGGGGTTAGATTCCTGGGCAGGGTGGTCGGGCTGGGCAGGTTCTTGGCCCCCTGGATCTGGATCTAGCCCTGGCTCTGTTACTAGTAAAGGGTTAGGAGGAGAAGATTCCTCCAGCTGCCAATCATAATAGTCCCACTCCAAGCCACTGGAGGATGCCATTGCAGTGCTAGTTCCTGTTAGGTACTCGTAAAACCACCAGTGTTAAATTAACCCCTGCAAAACAACAAACAGTCTTATTACCTGCAGGTGGTAATTTAGCACTGGTCATTTTACTGTGTTATTACAGCCCTGAGCTCATAGTGGATCCCCTCGACACACAAACTAGCCAAGAAAATCATGTGCAGCCAGCCACATTCGGTGAGGGCCATGCAAAGCATGCAATGCGAAAATGCCCTTTAAGAGTNGCACTGGTCATTTTACTGTGTTATTACAGCCCTGAGCTCATAGTGGATCCCCTCGACACACAAACTAGCCAAGAAAATCACGTGCAGCCAGCCACATTCGGTGAGGGCCATGCAAAGCATGCAATGCGAAAATGCCCTTTAAGAGTTCAAGCAATGTTCAAACTAGATGCCCTACATGCAGGACTGTTAGTTTCTAATCAAGGAAAGTGAAATCAAAAGAAAAGACCACTAAAGCAGCTTTGAGAAAGAAACAGAAGCAGGAGAAATGTGGAAACCAGAACATTATTCTTAATATTCTTAGTCTGCTGACAGGTACATTGTATGTATGAATGTCTATCAGATAAAAGAATTACAGACAAAAACAAATAAGCCAATCAATTTGACCTTACTCATAGGGCTGGGCAGTATATCGACTTTTTAAGGCACATTGTTATGTATACCATTTACATTGATACCATTTATATTGATATATTGCAATGTCATGTTGAAGTACATAGTGCTGCTCTACATCGCTGAAGATGACCTGGGGCTATATTACAGAAACTTCCTAGCCTCCTAGAACTGAAGCAAATCTTACTGCATCTTATCTCCAGTTAAGAAATCCTAAACTACTCCTAATCCTAATCTGAGGTTGATAATCGATTGATTATCTATATTGCCAACAGTATTCACTCACACCTCCAAATCATTGAATTCAGGTGTTCCAATCACTTTTATAGCCACAGGTGTATAAAACCAAACACCTAGACATGCAGACTGCTTCTACAGACATTAGTGAAACAATGGGTCGCTCTCAGGAGCTCGGTGAATTCCAGTGTGGTACCGTGATAGGATGCCACCTATGCAAGCCCAGTTGTGAAATTTCCTCACTACTAAATATTCCACACTTAACTGTCAGTGGGATTATAACAAAGTGGAAGTGATTGAGAATGACAGCAACTGGTAGATTCCCCTTAGTTCCAGTGAAAGGAACTCTTAATGCTTCAGCATACAGAGAGATTTTGGACAATTTCATGCCCCCAACTTTGTGGGAACAGATTGGAGATGGCCCTTTGGGATGAATTAGAGCGGAGACTGCGAGCCAGGCCTTCTCGTCCAACATCAGCGTCTGACCTCACAAATGTGCTTCTGGAAGAATGGTCAAAGATTCCCATAAACACATTCCTAAACCTTGTGGAAAGCCTTCCCAGAAGAGTTGAAGCTGATATAGCTGGGTAGTGTGGGCTGACATCATATTAAACCCTATGGATTAAGAATGGGATGTCACTCAAGTTCATATATGTGTGTGAAGGCAGACGAGCGAATATTTTTGGCAATATAGTGTAATGTCTAATGAGTTACCAACCGGTCATACACACACAGCTGAAGCACACACACATCAAAACAAAGTCAAGGTCCAATAAACTGGAGATAAAGAATTGCTGCTGTTTATGAGAGCATTGTTGTTCCACAGTTTCAGTTTCTATTTCCACATGCTTTAGTCACTATGTTAGCCAAACCGCACCATTCCTCCTAATAAGCGCCTTCAGTCTCCTCGTGATTCATTACTATCACTGTAATATTTTAACCAACACACAAAGGTAATAAGAGGAGATGGTCGAGTGGTGGCGGCGGGCCTTATATCTACCATATCCCTAAAAATATTGGCCCTGTAGCAACAATGCAACACAGAGCCTTTGAAAAGCTGACAAGGCACCAGCTGCACAGGCAGAACTACTTATTTTATGTAATACTTTGTAGAAAACACCACAGCATACATTGTGTATCACCACTAAGCCTAAAAACACAGAGATGTGATTTTTGGTCCATATAGCCCAGCCCTACGGTATGTATCCATGTACACAAAAATGTACACCTGTACACAGAAATTTGCTTTGGAAAATAATAAAACATGAAATATAAAAGATGCCATAGCTTATGCAGTTTTCCCCTTTTTTTTAATTGAGCAAATAAACAGTCATTTTTTGTGAAAATGTTTTTAAACACAGTTTGGAGATAATGGTATAAAACGATGGAGTTAAATAATCAGTAAGATACAAAGAAGCCATAAAATCAAATTAATAAATGTTAAATGTGTCCAGAATAACAAACATCACTGTCCAAGGTTTTAAAATGTCTGAAATATCTAAAATAATATCTAAAATTAAGTTTAAAATTAAGTAAAATTAAGAACAAAGATAATATCTAGATTTTATAATATCTGGCATAGATTTTGAAAGAGGAGATAAACTCAAAAGAGGTAACTTGATAAAGAAAATGTAAACAGGTCCTATTAGTACATTATTTACAATCATATTTACAGACTTTTGAAATACTGAATAACATTCCTACATATTTCGTTGGGCTAAAAGTCTGTAATCATTAAATCCACACAGTAGAAATCAATATTGTACATGAAATGATAAAAACACTAATATGGCAGCTGAATCCAAACTTGTTTCCAAACTCGAATGTTAATGTAGGGCTGAACTAATTTGGTACTGACGATTGCTGAAAAACTTTCCATTATTAACCATTTCATCACAGTTTTGAACAAAACCCATCTGATGTTAAGTTCGGATTACATTGTTTTATCAAACAATTGTTTATTGCCTAATCTATAGAGATTAAAACACTGTAGCTGCACATAAACAGCGTGGATGTGATAGAATTTGCACTCACGTCATCCTGGATGTCCAGGTCACAGCCAGCCTTAAGGAGAATCCTCACCACCTCGAGGTGGCCCTTATAGGCAGCCAAATGCAGCGGAGTCCGGCCATACTGTAAACACACGGACAATACATCATGCTCTGTCCCGGTCTGAGAGAACAGCAATAAACACGCTCTCCCACCGTCCGGTACGAAAGCAGAGAAGTGAAGCAGCTGGGGAGAACAGCAGCAGAATCTGTTTGACGGTTCGAACACCAAATGTCATTGAGATGATAAAGCCAAAAGCAATCTGCTGCGGAGTACAAGCTCCATTTGTATAATGAGTGACCAGTCAACAAACCAACATTTAATCCCTGGAATTAAACTCAGCCAAAACCTCTGCTTCTGCTCAGGACATCTACCAGTCCCGCTGCCTGAGGAAAATCCAGAAGATCCGGTTGGACAGTAGCCACCCAGCACACCCATGAGGCAGGAGGTACCGCAGCATCCAGGCCAGAACAAACCAGCTAATGAACAGTTTCTATCCACAGGATATCAGGTTCATATATATATATATATATACAGTTGAAACCAGACTTTACATACACTTTATAAAAAGACACATAACCTTTTTTTCTCACTGTCTGATCTTAAATCAGACTAAACCTGTCCGGGTTTAAGTCAGTTAGGATTACCAAAATTATTTCTATTTGCTAAATGCCAGAATAATAAGAGATACATTTTTACTTGTGAGGTCACAAGTTTACATACAATAAGATTCCTATGTTTTTAAACAATTTGGGAAGGTGATGATGTCATCACTTTTGTCACGCCTCTGGGTTTCCCTGACACCGCCGATCTCCCGAACTCTATTTCCCAGTGTGCACTACCCGATGACACCGCCTTCACACCTCATTCCCACGCCCCGCCTCTCCACAGCACTGATTGCATACCCCTGCGGCTCTTTTCCCCAGGCTGCATTTAAACCCCACACACACACATTGCGAAGTTTTGCCAAACCTAGTTTGCAATTCTGATCATTTCTCCCTTGCCTTTCTCTTTGCTATCTCTGGTTTCGATTTTCCTTTGGCTTCGACTTTCCCTCTCAATTCTCCCTTGGTCCTGTTTGCCTGATTCTTTGCCTTGCTGGTTTTCGACTCTCCTTCTGTGCTCCTGACTATTCTCTTGGATTACCCCATTTGATGCTGTTCGCTGGCTTATTGGATTTCCTGGTTTTCGACCTTTGCTTGCCTCTCCACTTATGACCTGGCATTGCCCTGTTGTTATGCGTGCTTGTCCTTTGCTGTTGTGTTGTGTACAGTGAGAAAAAAAGGGTTATGTGTCTTTTTATACAGTGTATGTAAACTTCTGGTTTCAATTGTGTGTATATATATATATATATATATATCATCTCTCTCTCAGATTATCCTTGTCTAACATATTGTACATATCAGATATTCTGTATTTAGTGTATATTTTGTGTAGTTTGTATTTATTTAATATATCTCTTTTATATCTCTTTTATTTAGTATGTTTAACTAGTATGTATATTAAGGCTGCCCTGCTGTAGAGTATTAACCTGAGCCTCACCACAAGCATTTCAATGCATGAATGTCCTGACATGATGTGCAAATGACAAATACACTTGAAACTTGAACTTGAAACTTGGATAAACCTCTCAGGTCCTGTCTTTCAGCTGACTTCAAACACTGATGAGTGAAAGTAGGATATATCGAAAACATCGTCCCCTTATATGGATGCTTTCAAGGATGATAAGAGATCTCCAGTACAAGAGATAGATATAATCATCCAAAGGATTAGCCTCAACGCTAAAGCTGCTTCAGTCAAAACACCAACTGTGGAATAGATATGATCGGTACACTGAGATTAGGTTTGCAGGTTTTGTGAGCTAGCCAAAGGGATGATAAGAGCTCTGCCTAGTTCTGCAAAAGATCCAAGTGGAGGATGACAATATGAGCATATACCACCATTCAAAAAAAACATATTACTTATTGTAATTTAACTCATTAATGATCCACACCTATAGGGATGCACTAAAATTTCAGCTACTCAAAATGTTCAGGTTCAGGCGAAAATGGTCAAAAATGCACTTTTGGTTTTTTGGCCCAAACAGAAAAAAATGGCCAAATATTAAACAGGCCTACATGGTTTTAAAATCAAATACTTGCCCAATATTTTTAAAAGCAATATTAGAAGAAATGGTAAAAACTGTTTTCTGCTCTCTAGTGCTCTTCTGAAAAGATGTGGAACCATCTCATGTACAGCATATCCCAAAGACATTCAATGGAGTTAGGGCCAGTTCAGGTGTGAAACCGATTCCCTATGTTCCCTGAACCACTCTTTCACAGTCTGAGCCAGATGAATTTTGGCATTGTTGTCATGGAATACGGCAGTGTCATAAAGGAAGTAAAAAAAAATCCCACTGATGGGGATAACCTGGTCATACAGTACATTCAGGTGGTCAGCTGAGTTCATTTTATTGCCACGTAACGTTGCTGAGCCTCGGCCTGACCAACTGAAGTACCCCCAGATTATAAAGCTGCCTCCAGAACCTTGTACAGTAGACACTATGCATGATGGGTGCATCACTTCATGTGCTTCCATGATGTGTTTATTAGTCTGGAATAGGGTCGATCTGGACTCAGCCGATCGCATGACCTTCTTCCATTATTCCAGAGTCCAATTTTTATGCTCACTAGCAAATTCAAGCCTTTTTCCTGATTGACCTCACTAGTAAGTGATTTTCTTGTAGCCACACAGTCTCGATATTGTTAGTGTTTGTTCCATTGTGTATGTGGGAGTGATTTCACTTTCACTATTAAACATAGCTGTCAGTGCTACTGTTGATTTTTCATGATGTGACCTCACGGATCCCATCAAAGTCTTATTAGCAGACCACATTTCTTGAGTTCTCCATTGTCCTTCAAGGTTTTAATGATGCGCTGGACAGTTCTTAACCCAGTTCCAGTATTTTCAGCATCTCCTAAGTTGTTTACTTTGCTCGATGCAAGCCCTTAAGAAAACACAGTAATACCCTTCTCACAATCTTCCCACACGGTTGTTCAAGAAACGAGAAACTACTCGCTGCATCAATTAAAGGTTAAAACCATTGTTGCCAGCTGAAACTGAATTACTTAACTTACTTATTTACTGCATTAATTACACAATCAAAAGCTCTTAAGTGTTTTAGCTACGGAGCGTATAACAAGAGTATGCCATTTATACAGGAATAAAAGAACAACACATTATAAAAACACTATTAAAAATGAAATACTGAATGTACTGTAGTGTATAATACACAGCTGATGTAAGAGCTTAAGAAGTGTTAAAAGCTATTGTGCCTGGCCGTTTCATCGACTACTTCTAAGCTCTGTGAAGTAAAGCTATAAGAGGCTTTAAGTTTTTGTAACCCAGTGAATGAGCCCACACTCCTACAGCCTGTCAGCCCTGTTTTCCCACATTGATGGCTGACAACTGTTTTAACAGCTTACCATCTGTGTTTTAACAGCACTTCTGTAAGTCGCTCGGGATGATAGCGTCTGCTAAATGCCATAACTGTAATGTAAATGTAAATTCGAGCCGCTGACAAGAGGAAAAAACACTCCAACACCTTTTATTATGACTGCCTTTTACTGCTGATCAGAGATAGGATTTGCCGATTTTCATTACAGTGGATGAAGGAATACTTCTCCAAGCAATGATAAAGAGAGAGTTCAGTTCAATTTAAGATTTGCTGATATAAAGCTTTTTACAGTGGAGGTTTACAATAGAGAATGAGTCTGGACTGGAGCGTTTAGATTAAGATTAATGAGAAATAGATCAATGAATCAGTCACTGTTACTGTTACACTCACTGTCATCGTTACACTCACTGTACTGTTACACTCACTGTTACTGTTACACTCACTGTTACTCTTACACTCACTGTTACTCTTACACTCACTGTCGCCGTTACACTCACTGTTACTCTTACACTCACTGTTACTGTTACACTCACTGTTACTGTTACACTCACTGTTATTGTTACACTCACTGTTACACTCACTGTTATTGTTAAACTCACTGTGACTGTTACACTCACTATGACTGTTACACTCACTGTTACTGTTATACTCACTGTTATTGTTACATTCACTGTTATTGTTATACTCACTGTTACTCTTACACTCACTGTTATTGTTACACTCAATGTTACTGTTACACTCACTGTTACTGTTACACTCACTGTTACTCTCACACTCACTGTTATTGTTACACTCACTGTTACTCTTATACTCACTGTTATTGTTACACTCAATGTTACTGTTACACTCACTGTTACTGTTACACTCACTGTTATTGTTATACTCACTGTTACTGTTACACTCACTGTTATTGTTGCACTCACTGTTACTGTTACACTCACGGTTACTGTTACACTCACGGTTACTGTTACACTCACTGTTACTGTTACACTCACTGTTATTGTTATACTCACTGTTACTGTTACACTCACTGTTACTGTCACTGGCTACGGTTAGAGGCCTACTGGAGCAACAAATAAGACCAATGAAAAAACAGCATCTACAGTTAGAAGAGTAAAGATAAACCCATCAACTCCAAAGAAAACTGGAAGCCTATAATGATGACACATTAGTATGAATATGTGAGGAACTGTCGTGAAAGGGAGGCGAACAATGTCTATCAATAAAAGAGGGCAGGAGGTGGTGCTTGAACCTCACACACCAATAAAAGCTGCATGTGACAGTGGGAGGGGGTGGGGCTTGCCACTCGCTATCCTTACACCACTCGTGTCAGTCACCTTCCGCTCGCTGTCACTCATGGCTGTTGCTGGTGTCAAGGCTTGGGTATTACATTCCTGCCCGCTCTCATGTCTGTCATCAGTACCCGAAAATCCAGCGCCTGGTACAATAGTCATCTGTGACTGAAATGTACCTAATAGTGTGTAACACCTACACGAGCACACATAACAGCTGTGATTGGATTTGGCATGTACTGGACAGGTTTCTGGATGTAGGCCACATCAATATTCAGCCACTCATTTGCAACACTTGCATCAAAGAATTGTGCAGTTTGGCCAGCTTTGCAGACCTGCAAGTTCAGCTACTTTAGTTCAGGGACTCATCACTGAAGATGACCTGCTGCCATTCTGAGTCACTCCACGACAGTCTGGCACAACACCATTGCAGTCTTTGGTAATGTTGACGTGGTGTTGACGTGGTGTGCCGTGCAGTCGTCTGCACAGGATGACTTATGGAGGGCATCATTGCCTACTGAAAGTCCACAATCATGGCTGTTGGGTCAGTCATGTACAGCAGTAAGGCCTAACCTTGCTTACGCCGAGCATGAAACTTGAATCATCGGCCTGTCTCACAATGTCAAACCTACCCACTAAGTTTCATCCCTTCTGGGTGCAATTATTCTTTTGATGGTGAGTGTAGTATCTCACACAGTGTTAAAAACCACAAGTCTACCTACGATTACTTAACAACATGGTTTGAGGCACGCGGTTTGGGCATTCTACATCAACCTTGTAGGTCCAGTGGAAAGCTGAAGCAAACTTTCACCAAGTCAACTTTTCACCACCTACAAATCTTAGCTGACTGACAACATTAGCCAAGAACATTTTATTCATTTATTTATTTATTATTTTTACCAAACTATTTCGTTCAACTGTTAGTACCTACTAACATGGGTGCCATGTTCCTCAGAGGTTTGGATTCAAACAGGAACGTTGACTCTTTCAGTGAAAAAGCTGTGACCGGGCTGCGGGCCATGTTGTGTGGGGTTTCAGGGTGTGGCGGTAGGCCGTGGGAGCAGTTCGGTTTCCGCACGGTCTGCTGGGTCGGGTTTCGCTTGGTCCTGCATTGGAGGGCTGCCACACACACATTTCAGGTGAAGGCCCCTCGTGTGTTGCAAGTGCACGGTCACCATAGCTACTGCCTAATGACCTGGCTTGACCCTTAACAACTGAACACTCCCTCGGGCCAACCAGGTTCGCGTACAGGCAGAGATCCTCTCTACCCTCCACCGAGCTACGTCTTTCTCTGCCCTTCTATGTACGTTCCCACTTATCCATTCTGGAATGGAATCCCTCTGTTCCAAGATTAAGTTCTTATGGTGAGCTTCTGCCAAAATAAACATGAAAAACATAACAGGCTTAGCCTCCTTCTGCCTAGAGCCCAGGGGCGGTGTTCACTCCGGCAGAGAGATACAGACACAGAGAGACTGAGGAAGTTGTCATGAACTGACAAATAACTTACCTACTGACTCCATTTTTTCCCTACTAATCATTTAATAAGCACATGATATATGTACAGTCAGGTGAGTCAGGTTAGTCTGTTTCCATTCGCGGTGGTTTTATTTGGCATTGTATTTGGCCAAGTGCACATATGAAAAAGCCTAAGGCAGGGAGAGCAGCAGAAAGACCCCCAAAATGACCACACCAGGCAGCAGGAGCACCAAGCTGGCAACCAAGTGGTGAAGACAACTCCAAACCAAAGCAGCAGGAGAAACAACAGCTGGCAAGACCCCAAAACCAACAGAACGGGATGCGTCCGCAAATCACCCCAGAGTGGTTAAAGTGGCCAGGGCATCACCAGAAAAACAGATGGCATCCCAAACAATGCAACAAAGAGACCCGAACTGCCGAAGCCCACCATCCCATGGAGAAGTCAGGACACAGCGGAGCATCCCCTGTGAGCAACAGATACTGCAAAGTGGCTGGCAGAGGGAGGTGCGAGAATAGGCAGGTTTAAGCAGTTTTAATAGGTGCCCTGACAAAGTTAGCCAAGAGTATGCGAAGCTGGCAGTTAACTGAGCCGCCAGCTGAGTGAGATCAACTGGTAACAGCCGGTGATTTAAGATTGTGGACCTAGCCTTAACTTGGCCTGCCTGAACTAGTGCTCAGTTTCATTTTATGCCTCCCAAAAATCTAAAAATGTCAGGCAGGTCAACCATATAACTGCACACACATATTAAGAAGGTTTATAAAAGGCTAAT
This sequence comes from Semaprochilodus insignis, assembly GCA_034552555.1. Classification (NCBI taxonomy): domain Eukaryota; kingdom Metazoa; phylum Chordata; class Actinopteri; order Characiformes; family Prochilodontidae; genus Semaprochilodus; species Semaprochilodus insignis. The sequence continues at coordinate 5,074,311 of CM067481.1, forward strand.
GTAGTCATATCAAATTGGTAATGACGTAGCTTAGCATGCTTGTATATTGAAAATCTGTAAAACATGTTGCAAAATGTACTGCAAAACTTTCGTCAAATTACTGACATGCTTTTAGTATTGCATTATAGAGAAGCCTCCTAGTGGCCTTCATGGTGGAACAGCACCAAGGTTACATTGGTTCAGTATACCAAGTCAGATGGTGTGATCCCAGGAAAAACATTGGAAATCTGTTATTAATGTAATAAAGTTGATCTGTTAAAGAAAAAAAACCCTTCTACTCAAATACAATGACAAAGACTAGTTTATGCATTTTTTTAGTTGTTATTAATAACTTTAAAATATGATACTGTAATGAATGTGCAGCTGTGCCTCCCTGACATGGTATGGTAAAACGGAGGACCCTGTTTAGAAACAAATTTATACCACAATGAAAGTTATTAAATAATTATTAATACACTGAATAGATTCACTGAATATTAATACACTGAATAGATACAAACTGCACATATGCTTTAACATTTATTCACAAAGCTCTTTGTCTTTACACTAGATAAGAATAACAGAGTAACAGGAAACTATGCCTCTTCTAAGGAAGTTTCCTTACAGCCCCAGCTATTTAAATCAAACTTGCAACAGCATAATTGCAAAGGGTGCAGCTCTGAGCACATGCATAATGCATTTCTTCTAGACTGAGCTGCCTCGGAGAGAGCTGGCGAAGGAAGGGCGGTTATTCTTTGAAGAATTGCTCTTCCTTATCGCTCTTCCCCCTCATAAAGATTAAAGCTGTTTAGGGCCGAAGCTCTGACCTGGATTCTGCCTCGTGCCTGCCTTACATCGGAGGAACTTTTCTGTTCAAACCCATTTTAACTTTCTTTCCCTCTTTTATGCCTTTAATCTCGCCCATTCTACTGCTGTCACTCTCCAAGCTCATGCGTTCCATCACTGTATGTGGAAAATCCATATGCTGATTTTTCGGTAACCCTTTCTGAGTCATTCATGAATGTTTAAATCAAGGTTCATAAAGTGTACATGTTTTACATGATATTAATATGGAAAACTATGTGATTTTTCTGAGGGACCTTTTTCAACGTAACCTCAACGTAAAGTCCTCATTTATTATTTTCACAAACTGTTTCATTTCTATACAGGCAAAATAAAAATGACCTGGATTTACTCCTTTGAACAGGAAGGGGTATTTCAGCATATGCTGTTGATGAAAATGTATTTACAATTATATATGCGTTTATTTATATGATTATTTCTCCAGTATATTAAGTGGGGAAGAACATCACTACACACCTTTAAGCATGCGTATTTACCCCCAAAACATTTCAACTCAGGATGAGTGATGTTTTCCCAAACAGTGTATAAATGAAGCTTCTGGCACAATACAAATTTAAGTAGTATACAAATTACAAGTAGAAAGACTGACTAAAAGCAAAATACATTAAAGTCTAGATAAAAAATGTCAAAGCACTTTCTGTCCAAAGGGCAGATTTTTATGTTGCCTGACCAGAAATTAAACATTTGACTGAAAATAAAATAGGCTGTCAAAATAATAAATGAGGACTTTTATTTTGAAAAATGCCTTTCAGTAAAATAAGATAGTACTCCTTATTAATATCATGTAAAACATGTACACTTTATGAATATGTTATGAATGTGTTATGTGGACACCCTTCAAGTCACGTGTTACCCATTTTTCAATGTCTCTCTAAACACAACTGATTTAGTAAAGTCTTATTTATAGACCTGGATCTGGTTCAAGCTCAAGCTGATTAGAGGAGGCCTTATATATACACACACAACAACTAAAAATCCACGTACCTTTAGTTCTGGACATTTGGCTCCATTTCACAGTTTGTCCAGTCACTTCACTGAATAAGAGTCTGTGTTAACCTCAGCAAAGGGCCAACAGTGCTAGGTTCAAGCGAATTGAACTGTACTTGAAACGAACCGATATCAGCATAGCCTGTGCTCTCAGCACAAAACCAATAACACAGTGGTATATGCACTGAGCATGTATATACTATAGCACTTACATGCCATACTATATCTGTAGTAACATATATACTATTCAAACAATATATAAGAAACATAACTGTTATTGAACGTAATGAAAAGCAGTTGTATTCCAAGTAATTGCTCATTTGTCATTCAATTCAATGATGATTTGAAAAGTTCTCTATTCTCCAGAACATCTGTGATACATTCAGTGCTGAGTAGACTTCAAGTAGCTTCTAGAGCTGTGAGAACTCTCCGAAACTGTCCGGAATTTTCTAGAACTTTCAAGAATCTTTTAGAGTGTTCCAGAACTGTCTGGGACTGAGCAGTAGTCTACATAGCAGTATATAATACAGGTGCATTAAAACAGCTATTTCAGTTTATGTTCCAGCTGAGTGAGTGGATAGTGGATACAGAGCTACATCTAATTAAGAGGGTATCAAGAAGCATCCGGCAGACGCATTCTGTTACGTCTGTGGCCAATTTATCAAGACCAGAGTGAATCAGTGCTCAGTGAAAGCATCTGTTAAGACGCACAAGGCCTTCAGGCACCTCGTTTCACATGCGAGCACTGCAAGAAACTGTTGAAGGTAAGGTGGATGATTGCTGCTTGCTTAGATGGCAGAAATTTATTTGAAATTTATATGACATTCAGTGAGCAGCGATGCCCTCCATGAGTCATCCTGTTAGTGCCAGCACCATTGGCAGACGACTGCACAACGCAGGACTTAACACCACGTCAACGTTGCCAAAGACTGCAATGGTGTCATGTCAGACTGTCATGGAGTGACTCAGAATGGCAGCAGGTCGTCTTCAGTGATGAGTCCCGCTTTTGTCTTGGTGTAGATGGTATAGATGACACCGAATCTGTTTGTGGAGCCACCATGGTCAGCACCAAGATGAACGGTTTGCTGTCAGAAGGTGTTAGGAACCATTAGGAACCATTAGGAACCCCTAAACTCCATACCGAGACACGGCAGCCTGACACCATACTGAGAGACACTACTTCTGTATGTGTAGCTCAGTAAATATTGCCCATATCAGTCTAAATTTATCATCATTTATTGCTCCTGGTAACCTTTATCTTCCTTCCCAATAGCACTGCAATCCCACACCTCCTTCTGAGTTATTTTAATGATTGTATATTTTGTACTGTGTTAATATCTTATACATTACTAAGTAACATGTGAAATGAATCTGATTTTTTTATTCTATTGTCCTGGTCACAGAGTGTGTGAAGAATATAGCTGTTATTGTTTACGTTTTACACATAAGCAACTGGAATATAACACACAGAGACCAGGAACAAATCCATGCAAAAACATCCAAATCAATTATATTCCTCCCGGCTTTACAGGCTTTACAGTTTCCCACCGTTCTTTCAGAGCAAAGTCTCTTTCAAGCGCACCAGCTTAAGGGCAGCGTGCCAGAGAGGGTCAGCTGGACTCACCTTGGTGACGGCTACTTTGGCGCCCTTGTTGATCAGCTGCACCACATGGTCGGCCTGGCCCTTGTGCGAGGCTACCAGGAGCCGCTCGGAGAGTGTGCGCACCCACGCCGCATCCTGCTGGCTCATGAAGCAGGGAGGGAGGCCTGAGGGGGTCTGGGGTCCAGTACGGGGGAGGGCAGAGGGGGGTCCAGCACCCCTCTAACTCATTTTCTCAGAGCAGGGAATGAGGGACAGAAGAGAGTGGCTCCACGGACACACACCACCGGAGTGATCGAACCAGCATGTCCTCCTGGAGGCCTGTGGATCCACAGGAAACACATGGGGCAGAAATGTGAGTGCGTGTATAAAAGAGGTGTAAAAACAGGAAGAGTGTGTGTGGAAGGGAGAAGGGAAAATACGAGTAGAGTCAATATGTGGACAGAGAGCGGACAGTGTGTGAACTTCGTCAGTGACTGTCTCATAGATCATACACCATTACACATCCTTATATACCATATATCTTAGACTAAATTACAATGGCAATGTTGAAAATCCATTGACAACCATTGAGAATCTGTCTTAGTCCAGGTTCAGGCTAGAGGTGTGCACAGTTACTCAAGTACTCGTTTAACTGTTTGAGGTGCCAGTATCAAAATCCATACTTGTGAATTTGATCCATTATTTTATTTTATCCATAGTGGAAAGAAGGTTTATATGATATTGTGGCAGCTGGAGTCAGAGCTGCCACTAGAGTCCCAGATCAAACATTTGTTCCTCCTATGATTACAGAAAGCTGGGACTGATTTGGGGAGGAGCCAGGACATTTCAAAACTGAGGTTCCCCAAGCCAGGTAGAGAAAAGACTTTGGACAGGACTGGAGACAGGAAGCTTGCTGGAGAGCCCAGCGCTCTGCGTAAGCCGAAGTTGTGAGTAGACTTAGCAGGCTGGATTTTCAGTTTCACATGTTTTTACATGTTTCTAGAATAGAATAGAATAGAATCCTTTTATTGCCATTGCACTTGCATACAACGAAATTTATTGCAAAATACTCTCCAAGAATAAAAAATTAAACAATAAAAAGAGCAGTAATACACAATACAGAACATAGATAGTTAAGATATTTCAAAATAAAAGCCCAACAGAGGATGTACTTCCTGCATCAGCTGAGGAAGTTCAACCTGTCCCAGGAGCTGAGGGTACAGTTCTACACTGCCACCACAGAATCTGTTATCACCACGTCCATCACAGTGTGGGGCAGCTCAGCCACCAGACATGACACTCACAGACTGCAGCGTATCATCAGGTCTGCAGAGAAGACCACTGGAGTCAAACTACCCACACTGTTGGATCTGCACACTTCCCGAACCAGGAAGCGTGAGGAGAAGATCATCACTGATCCATCACACCCTGGCCATCACCTGTTCCAGTGTCTTCCCTCAGGCTGGCGCTTTAGCCAAATGAGGATCAAGACAACCAGGCTACAGAGAAGCTTCTTCCCACATGCCATCACACTCATGAACAGCTGAACATTACAATCCACATTACAATCCACATTCGGGACACTTTTCTAACTTCCTGTTCTGCTGTACTGCACTTTTAATTTATCTTACTTATCTTAGTAACAGTTTCACACATCACCCCATCCTCTGTACTGACTGTCTCAG
>CM067481.1:5092328-5117182 GCA_034552555.1 Semaprochilodus insignis
GTATAATTCCATGAGTGCTATTTTAAAGTTTGACGTCTTCACTTTTATTCTAAAGTAAAGCATTAAGCTAAAATAGCTAAACTTTTGACTTGTACTGCATACTCAGACAATCCAGGACTAAACGGATCAGCTTTGGAACCTCTTTGTGATAGCGGTGAGTTCAATAACCCTATGCATTTAGGTAATATCAACTTAGGCACGGTTAGAGTTTCCGAAGTTGATCACATATTGACGCACATCTAATGTTCCGAATGTCACACAAATAAGAGTAACTCAGTTGGCCTGAATGTATTCGGCTTACCTCGACCATCTGAGTGAACACGACCAGTCATAGAGAGAAGCTCCATTACTGCAGAGGGACTGACGTTTTCAGAAGTGTTGGTGTCAGTTTCTCACGACAGCCTCTTTCATCATGGGTTGTGCTCTGGGTGACCCATACGGAAAAACTCCCACTCTCAGAGTCGATGTGCTCACCTGTAGACCTGATGGATTCTCCCTGACTGTCCGCTTGGGCCCTGGTTTCATTACTTCAGACAGAATCTTTTCTTACTGCCGTTATACTTTATTATTTTAGACAGTATCTTTTCCTATTGCCCCAACCGTAAACTCTTGAAGTAAACCATGGGTGACTGGTCAATAAATATTTGCTGAGTTCACAGTAAGGTCACCACTGCTGAGTGCTAATCTGCAGTGCTTTTCAAACCCTGAAGCCAGGAATCCATACTGGAGCTGAAGTGAATTCTCTGTCCTGGACAGACAAAAGGCCCACAGTATTTCCCGGATGTAGTCTTGTTTACTTCGTATAACGCTGGCATTTATGCAAGTTGTTGCAGACTGACCATTTGAACAGTGTATTTTGACACTCATGGATTCTCTGCAGTAAACCTGGCCTTCTGCTTTTAGACCATTGCCTTCAGCATTGCTACTGCTTTTCATCAGTGCACTGTATCTACACATTGTTGTAGGTGTTGTTATAGATTGTACAGCAATGACTTCCTGACACTCATCATCGAAAAAATAGCAGCACCCAGAAGGAATCAACCGATGACTGCAGTGGTGTCATGCCAGACTGTCATGGAGTGACTCAGAATGGCAGAGTCTGTGTGTGGAGGCACCGTGGTCAGCACCACCACCACCACAGATAAGTGGTTTGTTGTTATGCCTCACACGTCCAGAAGGCCTGGTATCACTCCACCTCCACCCCTACCACACAATCTGCAGGAACTGTGTGAGAATATTCAAGTTGCATGGGATGGATTATGACAGGACACCGCTGGGAACTGCTACAACTCCATGCCGATATGTCTGGCATGTTGCATTAGCAAATATGGCGGCCCAACGGCATACTGAGAGACACTACTTCTGTATGTGTAGCCAAATAAATATTACCCATATCAGTCTAAATTTATCATCATTTATTGATCCTGGTAACCTTTATCTTCCTTCCCAATAGCACTGCAATCCCACACTTCCTTCCGGGTGCAGCTATTCTTTTGATGATGAGGGTATTAAATTCTAAACATATGTCTGATGATATATTACAATAATGAAGATATTCACAGATATTCAAGAAAACTTTGATGCATTGATCTGGGAGTGATGGCCTGTATTTATAGAGGCTAGTTATTACCTGCTTAACCACAAACCATTAAATTCACAAGTTGGCTTGATTACTGCTAAAGATATTTTTCAAATTGTTTGTTGCAAATATTCCTGAAGTTGTAAACATTCTGAAGGTACATAACTGATGGAGAACTGCACCGACACATTAGGCATTTACTGTAGCAATATGGCGATGGCCACTGGGAGGACAGCTAATGGAGTAGAGGGCACGGAGTTAGAGAAGTGAGACATTGCCGTGTTGGTTGCTCCATTGGGTTATATGACAGCAGACGTTTAGACATTATGGAAGGCTGTGTTTCTCGGTTAAGACATCAATGTGGTTTCCATTCAGACATAATTGTCATTCGGCCAGGAAATGGACTTGAAAGGGTACCTAAAAAAGTGTGTGGTACAAGGACTGTGTTTCTAATAGAGTGGCCAGTGAGTGGACCTGCAATATAAGACTTTCTAATAAAGTGACCAGTAAGTGGACCTACAAGGTAGGTGTTTCTAATAAAAGGGCCAGTGGTAAAGCTGCAGCGTAGGAGCTTCTCATAAAATTGCCAGTAAGTGGACCTGCAAGGTAGATGTGTCTAATAAAATGGTCAGTGAGTGAATGTACAAAATGACCAGCAAATAGGCATAACAGGTAGGAGATCCAGTACAAGTACTATGTTTCTAATGAAGTTGCCAGTGTGTGGATCTACATAGCAGATGTTTCTAATAAAGTGGCCAGTAAATATATAAGGAGATTATACATATATATATATATATATATATATATATATATATATATATATATATATATATATATATATATATATATATATATACACATATATATCTATATATATATATATATATATAGGAGATATATATAGGAGATAGAAAAACAATTCCAGTGTAAGTACCATGTTTCTAATAATAGTGACAAGTGGGGGGACTTACAAGGACAGGGGTGGCCATTAAGTGAATGTATAAAGTAAGGATTTCTAATGAGGTGGCAAGTGAATGGACCTACTAAGTAGTGACCAGTAAGTAGACATAACATGTAGGATATAGAAAAAGGAGTCCAGTACAAGTACCATGTCTCATAGTGGCCAGTGAGTGGATCTACAAGGAAGGGGTTTCTACTAAACTGGCCAGTGAGTGGATGTACATAATGAGGGTTTCTAATAAACTGGCCAGTGAGTGGACCTACAAGGAAGGGGTTTCTGATAAACTGGCCAGTGAGTGGACCTACAAGAAAGGGGTTTCTAATAAACCGGCCAATGAGTGGACCTACGAGGAAATAGTTTCTAATAAACTGGCCAGTGAGTGGATGTACAAAATAAGGGTTTCTAATAAACTGGCCAGTGAGTGGACCTACAAGGAAGGGGTTTCTAATAAACTGGCCAGTGAGTGGACCTACAAGAAAGGGGTTTCCAATAAACTCTTTTTCAAGTACCATGTTTCTAATAAAGTGACCAGTGAGTGGACCTACAAGGAAAGGGGTTTGTAATGAAGTCATAGCAGTTACAAAGCCTCCAGTACAAAACCTGCGGTTGGTCATGAATTCATCTGTACGAGAAAGGCTGTATTCCGACAGCTGTTCAGCAGGAGCTGGTTTGGTGAAGCTTATGTGGTTGATGTGCCAAAGACAATGACAGATATGAAGGTGATCAAACGGATTTTTGGCCTGTCAACCAGTGCTGCTTATCACTGTGGTCCGAGGTCACTTGCTCGACTCAACAGCAACATCCTCTCTCCGAAAGTGTCGTTGTCTTCGCTGTTAGAACTGCGCTGCTTTGATCAACCGCTACAGCTGAACAAGAGCGGATCTGCCCTCTCCAAATCGTTCAAGCCCACATCTCTTTCTTACTTTCTCTCTCTCTCTCTCTCTCTCTCTCTCTCTCTCTCTCTCTCTCTCTCTCTCTCTCTTTCTCTCTCTCGGCCATGAAGTCACAGGTTAATGTTGTGATAGGTTCTCTGTTCCATTTGTTAGAGACTTTGAAACACTGTCTGCATTATTAATCGGTTTCTTTTCATCTTAATAACATGGCTCAGGGGAGTGGATTAATCCAACAGCGCGCTCCTCCCTCCGACTTTTGTCGTCAAGCTGAAAAGGAGTGAATATTTGCTTTTCACTTGAATACACAGCCATCGAAATTAAACTCCTGAAACTGCAGTGAGTAATTTTGCACCAATCATTTGTGAAATGGGACAGAGAATATTGAAAACCGTGAAAAACTACGAAGGCAAACAAAAGGGACGTATAGTTTTCTAGCTCATTGCTCCAATAAGGTAGTGGCACATTCCATGGGACTGTGTACAGTAGGCTTCCCCATTCCCTGCTGTTTGCTTTAAGTCAGAATATGAGTTCAATCTATGTGAATGATTGGGTACTTGCACTTGGGCTGTTATTGCTTTTCTGGGCACTCATATGTGAGACTAGTCTCAAGTTCCAAGCACCAAGCAAAGATGGAATATCTACTAGATGGCCTTGGATAGAAGACCTGGATTCTTCATCATCCCTTTTTCACCAAAATTGCCTTGGGATCCATTGAGACCTCATAACTTCATAACTCAATGGCCTCATATATTTATGTGGTTCCGCCTTGCTGGTGTACGGTTAGAGCAGGGTCCTGGAGATTGACATCCCTGCGAGCTTCATCCCTCATGGAACACACCTGCTTCATGTAAAGTTTCTAGGGACGCCTGAACTTTGGAGCCATGGGTGTTGGTTCTGTATTTTCCAGAGTCGTAGATCACAGAGACTGAGTGGACCACTCTCCACCAAGATGCATGTGAAAATGAAAGTGGGATGGAAAAAATGACAAACAGATGAGTGCGGACCAACATTGAATTTGTGCTCAGGGGTCTGCCCTGAGATAGCATATGTGAAACGGTGGCTGTCGGTTAAGCAGATGTTTGGCAGGTACTTGGCACAGGTTGGCGTGTACTTTTGCAGCCCTTCGTACTGAGAAGAAGACAAAGACTATGGACTGCACAGCAGCACTATTGTTATCTGACTTATATTAGCAACCACCTCACAACACCCTAGCAACTAACAGGAATACCATCGCAACCACTTGGTGCCACCCTAGCAACCACTTAACAGCATCTTAGCAATCACCTAGGGCTCCATAGGAACCTTGTAGTAACATCCTAGCGTCCACCAGGGATACCACAGCAACTGCATGGCGACACTCTAGCATCCACCAGGGATACCACAGCAACTGCCTAGCAACACCCTAGCATCCACCAGGAATACTATAGCAAGCACTTAGCAATACCGAAGCAACTGTCAGGAATTCTATAACAACCACTTAACAACACCCTAGCAACCACTTAACAGCATCTTAGCAATCGCCTAGGTACAATGGAAACCTCCTAGCATCCTAGCATGCCAACAGCATGCTATGGTAATATCCATATGACCGGTATGGCGCACAATACAGCGATAAGATCATCCCGCTTCCCGGAGCCCTACAATGTGAGCCCTCTCCAGCTCTTCCAAGTCCTCGAATTGCTTTGGAACTCTTCTCTGAGGCATCCTTCACTTACAAAGGATGCTACCAACACAACAGCACGAGTCAGAATGGAAAGCACGCGCAACAGGACGTCCTCATATTGTATGAATGACGGTAATTCTTTACAGCGTACAGCATTAAATTACCGGTCTTTGTCGTTTGAAGCGTTAATAACATGTTTACAGTCTAAGAACGGAATGTGTACAGTTAGTGAATGAGTCACAGATAGGCGTTAATGCTGTTTGTTGCTTCCTCCCACACAGGCGGAGTAACGGAATTCTATTCTTCTCTCATTAGAACAAGCGCTCCTTTTCCCTTCCTTGATCCTCTGCCTGCTTTCAGTGCTGAGAAACATCACTTGGCTCATCACAGCACAATTCCACAAAGCGTCATGCCATCCTCCATCACGGTTGGTTTGGCTCTGTACACCCCAGAGGCAAACTACAGTGTGTTGACAACTTTGCTGAGAAAGGCAACGACTGCAGTCGCCCATCTGCCGGAGCTCTGTATGAGTTCAGAATAAAGAAGCGTGTGAACAAGATTGCCTCCCACCAGAAGCACGTCGCTTCCAAAACCGACCCACTGAAAAAGGCTTCCAGACCTCCAACGTTACAAGCAGTAGGTAGCTAAATAGCATCTCTCGTGGACCGTATTGCTGGTAACCCTGTGACCAAGATCAATCTTTCTCCCTGCTGGACTGTCTCATATGTTTGTAAGCACCTGCTCATCCAATGGTTCTGCTGAAATCAGTGGTGTTAATATTGAGTTTGTCCTCCCTTTGCTGCAGCAACTGTGTCTGCTGTTACAGCAAGGCTTTACACCAAAGATGTTGGGACATTGACATAAGAATTTGATTGCATTCAGCCACGAGAGTATTAATGAGGTCCGGTACTGATGCTGAATGATTAGTTCTGGATCACAAATGCCACTCCAGCTCATTCCAGAGGTATTAGATGGAGCCCCATCACTCCAGAGAGAACATGGTTCCACTGGTCCACTGCCCAAGGCTGAAGGGCTTTATACCCTAATAGCTGAAGCTTGGCATTGGGAACAGTGACCTTAGGGTCATGCGGTTGCCCAAGAGGATCTTGTTCTACCCATATAGGAGCACTTGGTATTTCTGTGATTACACACTGTTGTCCATCTGTATACTTTGTTAGCCCCCTTTCACCCTGTTCTTTGATGTTCAGAACCCCCACAGGACCCCCACAGAGCAAGTATTATGTGGGTGGTGGGTCATCCTCAGCACTGCAGTGACACTGACGTGATGGTGGTGTGTTAGTGTGTGTTGGTGTGAGTGGATCAGACACAGCAGTGCTGCTGGAGCCTTTAAACACCTCATTGTCACTGCTGGGCTGAGAATCATCCATCAACCAAAACTATGCAGCCAACAGCATCCTGTGGGCAGCGTCCTGTGGGCAGTGTCCTGTTGGCAGTGTCCTGTGGGCAGCGTCCTGTGAGTAGCGTCCTGTGACCACTGATGAATGACCTGAGCACTGAGCAGCAGCTGAGCTATTGTCTCTGACTGTACATCTACAAGGTGGACCATCAAGGTAGGAGTGTCTAATAGAGTGGACAGTGAGTGGACACAGTGTTTAAACACTCCAGCAGCACGGCTGTGTCTGATCCACTCACACCAGCAAAACACACACTAACACACCACCACCATGCCAGTGTCACTGCAGTGCTGAGAATGATCCACCACCCACATAATACCTGCTCTGTGGTGGTCCTGTGGGGGTCCTGGCCATTGAAGCATAGGGTAAAAGGGGTTAACAAAGTATAGCCACATATATAGCGCCTTAAAGTATATGTATATTTACACCGACCGGCAACTTCATTAGGTACACCTCAAGGGTCAGGACCTCCACAGGACCACCACAGAGCAGGTATTATGTAGGCGGTGGATCAATCTCAGCACTGCAGTGACACTGACACACATTATATGTGAGTATGTATTATTTCCACTATAATGAAACATTACGTCAATACATTTACTGTCTTTCATTTTACTTAGATTAGGAAACAAAATGTAAACCCAAGAGGCATGTATTTTAATCAGACCAGGAGTCTTTAAACAGCAGGCGGTGTGTCTTTGGAGACTTCTGCAGGTTTACATTTAAAGTACCTGCTGAAATAACAGCCCCAGACCTTTTGATGTCTGACTGTTTGATCCTCCGCTAAAACAAACATCAATTCTCATAGATTTTATGAAGCAACCTAATATTTAAATTAAGTTCACCAACCGGTCAAAAACACAGTGACCATATACAGCTCTGGAAATAAATAAGAGACCGCTCCAGTTTCTTCTTAAATCAGCATCTCCACATGTACAGCAGGTTCTTAGTGAAGAACAGAAGTTTGGGTTCTAGCTTTACTGGCAGATACAGTGAGCGTCTGGTTCATAAGAACAAGGTCAAGCAAGAAACACACAGGACAACACAGCTACAGACTAGCAGAGGGCCAAAACCACTCCAATGTCACTTAATCACCGTAAGATGACCTCAAGTGACCTACAGAGAGACTGCCGAGTGGTGGCTGGGGTGAAATGCACAGGGAGCATGGTTTAACAATCAGGCTTCTGGAGGCGTCATTAGTGATTTTCTAAATAAACAGTTCTAAAATACAATATTTGATCTGGAATTTGGGAGACGTGTTTCCAGTAGTGTATAAAATAAAACAGAACTGCTCATTGTGGTCAAACACAAACCCAGAAACTGTACAACTAGAGAAACTGATCATTTTGAGGTGGTCTCTTAAATTTTTCCAGAGCTGTACATTTTGGGGCCACTGTACATATACAGTCACTGGCCACTGTATGAGACACCTTGTTTCTATACACATTGTCAGTTTCATCTGGCCTACTTACCATATGGGTGCACTGTAAGGTTCTACATTTAAAGACTATAGTCCATCGGTTTCTCTGTATACTGTATGTTAATCCTCTGTTCTTCTATGGTCAGGACCCCCACAGGACCACCACAGATCAGGTATTATTTAGGTGATAAACCAGTGCACCAACGTTAATTTCCGAGTCCCATTCCTGTATAATCATCCGCTCCCTTTGCTTTAATCGGGACCCTTTTGACAAACCCCTTTTGGAAAGCCACAGAGAGAATCAATTATAGTTTACTAAGAGATATTACAGTATTGTAATATATTAAAGCGCCCACATCCTACAAGTGTCCTGCATTTTGTTCTTGATGTTTTATGTACTAAAAACATGTATAATTAATTTTTACACCATCTCTCTACTGGCTGTTTTTCTTAGTGGGCTTTTAAGACTGGTGTGTGTAAATATGCTCTCTTCTGATTGGCTGTGCATCACTCATGAAGCAGTCCAGACAGAAACACTCCTTATAACTTCAGTGTGAATGGGCGGAGCTTAACTGCTATAAGCTGAATAGGTGGGTATATGTAATTGAGCTTGGTTCTGAGTGGCTGTACTGTTTGTGCCTCATTCAAAAACTAGTCCAGACTGAAGCACTCCTTATAACTTCAGTGTAAATGGGCGGAGCTAAAGTGCTGTTGGCTGAAAAGGTGGATATATGTAAATGTGACTACACATTGTTTTATCATAGTTTTGCCTTAAAAATGTTCTAAGAAAGACATGCACCCCCATTTTTTTGAATGCATCATTTGAACACAGCAGCTGTCCTTTACACTGTGAGGAAATTGAATGGACCAACAGAAATGACCCAAAATAGCTTGGGGAAAAAGTCCAGTTCCATTGACCAGATACATGTTTTTCTTTGACAGTGACAATATATGTTTCATGGTGGAGGTGGAGGCGTATGTGCAGGGCAAAATATAATGAAGCAAAATAGTTGTATTACATATCAACTCAGTGGATATGTGTAGATTCACTGGTGGTAAATAAAATGGCTATATTTGTGCTGTGGACGTGGCGACTCCCGGTTCCCATCACTGCCACTGCGGATAGAGTTTTTTGCTACAATGAACCCCTTCGCATCGAGCCACTCCAAATGAACCTGCTTACATCTCAAAGACTGAAGTAGTCAGAAGGTTTGAAACATTGGTGGAGTTGCCCTTTATGCATTACACAGCTGTTTTAAAGAGGCTGTTGGACTGTGACCGCAACATCCTTTTAAATAAAGTTCTGGCATTCAAACATGCTAAGTGTGCTTTCGGTTTGATGTGTCTTGTTTTTCTTTCTGGAGCTGTGCACCGTTTCACCGAAAGTGGAGGGGAAAAAAAAACTTTTGCCACGTCAGTTCTCGCACACCCTCAGACCATGACAGCAGCTGGAGTTTAACGGGTTTGCGGAACACTGACCTCGGAAGCTAACAGGCTAACAGTCCGGCAACGAAGGTTGAAACTGAGTTGTTGTTTAGCGGCGAGTTTTAGCCGGCTAACGCTAACCTTCTTCCGCTAGCCGCCTGTGTTTGGACCACAGAGAAGAAACCAAGCTTCAGTATTTTTCAGCAGGATGGAGAGCAAATACAACCTGAAGAGCCCAGGTAGGGTTTGAAGTGTTGACAGTTATTCGGCAGTGCGTTTGGTCTGGTCTGGCTAGCTAGCTAGCTAAATGTTTTTAGCCGGCTTTAACCGAAAGCTAACGGTCTGTTTAAGCTGCTAATATGAGGAATATAACATGACAGTCACTTGTCAGGTGGAAATGAATCTTTAATCAGTTAGTTATAGGCATTACAGTGGCTGTATGAATTAAGCTAACTGCCTATATGGTGGAAAGATGACCGGTAGCTAACGATATAACGGTGGTTAGCTAGCTGTGTTGGCTAGCTGGGTTAGCTAGCAGTTGTCAGGTTGTGAAGACAAGAAGGGCGAAATGATTTAAAACAACTTTAAAACCTATCGTCAAGGCAGAAAGTGGCGTTAGACTCGCTGGGAGAAGTGCTGTTATTGATGTAGCTTTTGGCTGGACCGGACTAGTGATTTGCCATGTTAGCCTGCGTTCTGTAACATAACAGGACAACTCGTATTATGCCATACTCATCCTAAACACCATCACTGTCCATTCAGTGTCGTATATTGTTTGTGACTATAGTTTGACCCATCCGTCTCTATGTATGGTGCTTCCATATGCCCCCTGACCAAGTTCATACAAGTGGTTACCCAGTGAATAGGTGGCCTTACTCTGGGGGCAGCTGTGAGAGCAGGTGCATTGCTTCACATGCTGTTTCGTGAGTTGCGGAGTCCTTGAGAGTGGTGATTTAGGACACAGGTTTCCAAAACACGGATTAAGCCCAGTATTGAAGTGAATTACAGTTTAGGAATAAGGTGTAGCCTATTCTGGATCTGGGAAGCTGGCACTCAGGGTACAGGTGTCATTGAAAGATTGAAAGCTCTCTGTTTTTCCATTGTGTTTTCATTGTATTTCACTCTGTGCAAGTCAGAAACTTAACCAAGCAGGAGATCATCCGTAACAAGCACTCCGATACTCGTTATGATGCAGTAAATATTAAAATATAAGTGCAATAACTAGGCAAAAGTAGACCAAATAGGTAGGATCCGATAAGTACTGAATACTATGAGAGTTAACGTAGCTACAGTACACTGGGATGCCAAGAGTCATGGGATATTCCAGCAGGATAATGCACTGTGCTTTTAAGGTCCAAGTTGTCCGGAATTGGTTTGCATTCTGGAGAGTTCCGACAGATGGTGTGGTCTGCGTGTTTGCCCAACATGAGCCCAGTCGAGGTATTCCACTGTTTTGTCTCTGTTGTGTTCAACCTCCTTTAATTCACATTGCCTTTCTATGAGCACGCTCCTCTTCTCCATGTCCCTCTTCTCTAGTTATTCAAGGCAAACGTGTCATTGATAACATTTACAGCTGCTTTTTGTCATCTTGACTACAGTATCGGACGGACTGGAGCAAAATCAGCTTTTGCCAGCTCTAGTTTCCTTGTACAACTCACAAATAACGCACCAGCATGTTCCAAACATGGCTTAATCAGTGTGGGAAGTAATTGTGAGGTGTCTTCTAGATGACAGTCCAGACCAGACATCTTGCAGTACTTACCACTGGGACTACTTCTCCTCCCAGAATGAAAGGGTCTGGCTGTGAGGCATTTTTTGAAAAGCATATTCTCAGTTTAATGGGCTTGTTTCTGTTTAGGAGCATGTTGTTTTCTGCAGCCCATTTCTAGAAGGTTTCTGCCTCCTGTTGCATTTTGGTGTCCTCTCCAATATCACTCAGTATACCTGGTGTTTAAGGTACCGGCTTAGACTTGTTCTCATGTTGGCATATACGATAGAAACAAGCATGGAGAAATGACCACTTCTTGTGGGACTCCAGATGTTACATATTTCCAGGTCTGTTTGCAAACTACTCTTTGTTTCCATCCAGTCAAATAAGTTGGCGACCAATTGAGTAGATGTAGGCAAAGGTCCAGTTTTAAGAAGTGATGTATCTATTTTCCGTGATATACATGATCTAAAGTTTTTGGCATGTCAGCCAATAGGACTCTTGCCGTTGTTTACCATCACCTGAATCTGTTTGCTTTTGCCACGTACAGCTCTGGAAAAATTTAAGAGACCGCCTCAAAATGATCAGTTTCTCTAGTTGTACAGTTTCTGGGTTTGTGTTTGACCAAAATGAGCAGTTCTGTTTTATTCTATACACTACTGGAAACACGTCTCCCAAATTCCAGATCAGATATTGTGTTTTAGATCTGTTTATTTAGAAAACGACTAATGACGCCTCCAGAAGGCTGTTTTTTGAACCATGCTCGCTGTGCATTTCACCCCAGCCACCGCTCGCCAGTCTTTTTGTAGGTCACTTGAGGTCATCTTACGGTGGTTAAGTGACATTCTAATGGTTTTCACTCTCTGCCAGGCTGTAGCTGTGTTGTCCTGTGTGTTTGCTGCTTGACCTTGTTCTTATGAACCAGACGCTCACTGTATCTGCCAGTAAAGCTAGAACTGAACCTTCTGTTCCTCAATAATAACCTGCTGTACATGTGGAGATGCTGATTTAAGAAGAAACTGGAGTGCTTTCTTATTTATTTCCAAAGCTGTATGTGTAGACCTTCCAGAACCTTTCTGGAAGATAAGCTTCAGTGTGTTCAGCAATTGCTGTAGACATGAACTGGTTTAACACAAGCCTTTCTTATACTTTTCCCAAACAGGAGATTAGTGAAATGGGTCTGGTGTAATTTTTTCCTGATCAGGTCCTGTAGGTACAGGGCAAACTTTTGCTACTTTCCACCTTTATGGAACAAACAGTCTGGTAAGAAGTGTTAATCAGATGACCGATAGCTGGTACAAGATCTTCTGTACAGTTTTCCAGTAACAGTGGAGGTATCCCACCACAGGCTTCCACATAGCTTAGGCTGTCCATTAGATTTCAGATGCCTGAAGTCTGATGCTACATGAGTCAGCATCGCCAACAGATCTGTTGTCATTTCCTATAGGTGTATATACACTCATCATTAAGAGAAGAACTGACAGGAATGAAACTTGGTGGGTAGGTTTGACATTGTGAGACATGATAATGATTCAAGTTTCACGCTTGACTGTGCATGTGACGTAAGCAAGAACGGGCCTTTTCGCTGTACCTGACTGACCCAACAGCCACCATTGCAGACATTCAGCGAGCAGTGATGCCCTCCATGAGTCATCTTGTTAGTGCCAGCACCATTGGCAGACGACTGGACGACGTGGGGCTACATGCACACAGACCGTTACAACACCACGTCAACCTCAACAAAGACTGCAGTGGTGTCGTGCCACGGTGTCAGGAAGTGCCTCAGAATGGCAGTGGGTCATCTTCAGTGACGAGTCCCGCTTTTGTCTTGGTGCTAACCAAGACGATTGACGAATCTGTGTGTGGAGGCACCATGGTCAGCACCAAGATGAACGGTTTGTTATCACGCGCCATGCGTCACATGTCCAGAAGTCCCGGTGTCCCTCCACCTCCAACCCTACCGCACAGTCTGCAGGAACTGCGTGAGAATATTCCTGGTAACCTTCATCTTCCTTCCCAATAGCAATGCAATCTGACACTTCCTTCTGGGCGCAGCTATTCTTTTGTTGATGGGTCTACATTTGAGGTCAAAGATGTAAGAGAGGCAAAGTAGTAATTTAGTACCTCGACCGAACTGCGCATTGATGTACTTCTACCAAACCCTGGTGTCCGTTTCTTTTAAAGCTAGGACGTCTGTATTGTCTGTTGTAATCCAACCTGAGTGATCATGAATAACCAGAAGGTTTTGGTTTCAGAATTGAGCACATGATTTTGCTGAGCTCTCTCCATGTGGGTCACTAAGCCTGCACCTTCCATCATTCAGTTAAAAACTGGTTATTCAGGTTGTGCAGGAAAAGAGTGATTGTTCTGTAATTTCCCATAGGTCATCATATCATTACTCCGAAGTCTGAGTTATATTTGGGAGATCTCAGGAGCATGTGAATAAACATGAACGCAGCCAGCTGATTAAAACAAACCCTGTCTGGCTTTTCCTCAGAGCCACTGCTGGGGTGGTTGGCTTTTTACTTTAAGTTCTTTAGTCTTTTTAGTTTGATATGGTAAAAAGGTTTGAGACTTGCTCCTTATAAAATACTTTAGATAGTGTAGAAACGCACACACACACGCTCTCTCTCTCTCTCATTTCTCACTTGCTCTTTCGTCCCCGCATACCCCAATTTTACAAAGCGATAAAATCGCAGGCAGCATGGAGTGAGGCGGTCTTTGTGAATGCACCATATTGGCCGGGATGGGTTTAAGTCATATTGTGCTGCATTGGTATGTCTGCTGGGATGTTAAGTAAGTAAGTAAGTAAGTGTGTTTAATCTGCAGTTTAGTTATTGTTTTTTCTTTGAAACCAGGACATAAATGCGTCCCAGACAGCGAAACTGTTCTGGCCCAAATCTGGCCCACATTCCCTTTTTTTAAAATTTAATTTTTTTTCTGGCCCACATGCCAGATGGGTTGATGGCACTTGGATGGACCGCTCCCGGTAGCAAGATATGGCCCACATATGCACCACATTAGGGCCACACCTCAGTCAAAAGTAGCCAACTCTACTGTATCTGTGCCAGAAGTGGACCAGATCTGTTTTGGGGCAGGTGGGCCAAATGCATGCTGTAAATATGTGGGCCACCTTTGGCTCACAGCAGATTGCCAGCGCCAACAGTGAGCCGGCACTGCCGTATCTTTGCCAGATGTGGCCCACATCCACTAGGATTTAGCCTATTTAATTTATTCAGTGGTGAAAAAATAGCAAAATTAATAAAGCACCGTGAAAAAAACCTGTTTGGTATTCGGCCTTCGGCCAAATGTTTCATTTTGTTCGGTTTTGACTTTGGCCAAAAAATTCATTTTGGTGCATCCCTAATTTTTGTGCTGCACCAGTATTGGTTTCAAAGCTGATAGTGGCACTTAAATGCAGGATCGGTATCAGTGATAGGTATGACTGATACCGCAAAGCAGTAATTGACATGCAAATGCGCTGATGCGTCCATGTGTGCCAGTAGGGACCATTTTAGTGGCATGGACAATGAAGAATGAGGATTATATTTACTAAAGTCCCTCAGGGTCTGATGCTCAGAGACTTCGTGTGAGTGAACGAGACACACATATGAGACAAATGACATGAGAAATTTGGATATGCCAAGCCAGAGAAGCTACCGGGTGCTTACATGTACACACAACAGGTTTATCTATATATTGTTCAGCTCTGATTTGAACTGTTTAGCTCCAGGTGTTAAACATGGCTTGTTAAATAGTACATGTATGTTGTGAATCAGATTCAAACTTTATTGGTCAAGTATGTTCACACATACAAGGAGTTTGATTTTGGTTACTGTAGATCGCAGTGCACAGAGCCTAACAACATTCACAAAAGTACAAAAACACACATTTCTATCACACACACCACATATCATATGTGTTGTTATCTTTAATATCTTGGGCTGACATCTAATTGTATGTAAACCAAGCAATGGCAGTGATTTGTCTATCAGTCTGATGTCTGGAACCTGATACTCTAGATTGATGATGACCTAAATTGTACACCAAAACATGGACATCTTTTTGAACAGGCATGATATCTGGCTGTCACAATGGCACCCAATTGTTTTCAGCCAGCGTAGCTCGACTGTTGTGTTTGTAGAACAGTGCCATCTATGCTTGGTGCTGTAAATCACCAAACATGTTTAGAGCTGGATAGATCCATGTCTGAGCATACTAGTGGCTCGATTTGCATGAGTATATCAATACATTGACAAGATTTTGTTTTTTAACCCAGCAGTAAATTAGTTTCCACCATTGCTTGGGGTTGTTACTGTAGGAACTTTGGTCACGGGACTTGTGGTACCCACTGTGATTTATTACCCTGCTCAAAAATGAATACGGTATGACTGTTTGGGATTGGTCGGCGTACTTTTTAGGGCTCTCCGGACCTCCTGTGGGTTTCCAGAGTGCTCGTTTGTTTGCTCAGTGCATGTTTGTAACTAACGAATGTGTGAATTGAATGCTGCAGGCCATGCTGCTGCATGCAATGCATTAATTGGGGCCCTGGAGATTGGATAATTGTGGAGACCCAAACCGCAATAGCAATTAATTGTGCAGCCACGTGTGGAGCCGAGAGATAGTGTAGTGCAAGCGACAAGCTTTACAGGAAGCACATGCAAATGGCTTATTTGCATATCGCCACATTGTGAGCCCTTTCCTTAGCACACATGCAAATGCTCCAGCAGGCTGGCCCTGTAGAGACTACTGCACTGGCAACCGTGGCTTTTTCTGTTCTCTCTTTTCTTGTTCTGAGCTTAGTTTCCACATCTTCTTGTTTGGAAATGACACCACAGAGATTGGTAATTATTAATTATCAGTCTCGATTCAAAAATAAAAAAAACCAAATTTCCAGATTTGTTACCAAGCCCAACATTTTTCTGTGGCGTACTTTCTGCAAACCGTTTGTCCAGTTATGGTCCTATTATTGTAACCCCAGATCAGACCTGATTTTGACCTTGGAGACTAGCTCAGGTAACCTGTTGAAATCCGATGTTTCTTCCCAAATCAGGGGTTTTAATAGGGAGTTTGGCCCCTTTGATGCAGCAGCAGCCTCTACTCTTCTGGAGTAGGCTTAACCCTTGGAACATTGCTGTGGTGATTTGATTGTATTCAGCCACAACGCTATTGGTACTGATGGTACTGATGTTTGCATGATTAGTTCTGGATCACAAATACCGCTCTAAGCAGGTAAAAGTGGCCCAGATGTGATTTTCTCACCAAATCCGCTTGTTTTGCCGTTCGCATTATGTTTTAAATGTGAGCTTTATCCAACACTAGTCTGAAGAGATCATCCTCATGAACGGACCCTCATGCCCAGAAGATGAACAGTGCTTTATGTGGCACGCTCATCCAGAGGTACACAATTAGGACTGCCAGTTAGGCTTGTACAGTGTCCCGTTGTAGCCTTGTCATTGCAATATGTGCATATGCAGTAGTCACATTGCAGGTTGTGCAATGTCAGTACAGTGTTTTCACTCGCACGTTTCTTTCCCATTTTCCCCTGACTGTCTCATACACCGTAATTTACTTGGTGTGATGAGGTCAATAGCATTGCCCATCACCATTAATGTTTGGGTATGGTTATTCTTACCTGCTATACTTACCTGTTGCTGCTGTTCCAGCATAAAAAATAATCCAGGCCAGAAAGGAATATGTGGTTTTCTAATATGTTTGTGCTCACCTTTTTACCCACTCTTTTAAGTCAGCACACCTCTGTTAAACTCGGTGGTTTGTCCCAGGTGTAGAAGGGGTGGGGCTTGACTTATAAGGGGGAAGGAAAGGGTTAGTAGGGGGTCTTACAGCTCTGATATACTGACCTTATGCTGAGAGAGAGTGCAGAGTGAGTAGAGGTAGAGCTAATGACCTTGCGGACTAGACCCGAATACTCACCTGTACTGTCGAGAGTCAGGAAGTATATTTTAAAACTTGATTGATTTTCTTTATAGAGTCTTTTGTTTGTGTGTGTTTTCCCACTTTGTGTAAATAAATCTTCACCGTGTGAAGCTGTCTGCTGGCTTCTTTCCCACCGCCTCTGTCACTCAGCTTTAACATACCCGCTGACTTTGTGTGTTCCCGCCGGAATTTGGTGAAGCATTGTCTCACTTGGATTCATGGAGAAGAGCAGTCACATCCTTCACCTTGTTAGCTTGTTATTAGGTTGCGTTTAAACCAGTGGTATAACGTTATTAAGTTCAAGACACGTTGGTTCACACCCAGATCATTCTAGAGTGATGAATTCTTTCCTGCTTTTTAAGGCATGTGACAAAAAATCTTGGATTTCATATTCATATTGCAGTTTATATCGCAGAACAAGACATATTGCAATGCCAATATAACCGCCCTCCCCTCCCCAGTATCATGCAACCCTACTGCTGATGGATGCAGCTCTGCTCTCAAAAGGTTTCAGCTTAATTCCCCTCCAGCGTCACAGGAGCACGCACGAAGTTCCAAAGGCTGACAGGTGGGGTCGTCACCCTGAATGCGTTCAAGCTCGCTGTAGAAAGGGCACAATGTTTGGCCACATTTCCTTGCTTTGCGTCCTTGGGTTCTTTTAAACCTTGCTTTCAGACTTTTAACTCTTCTTTGACACGGCAGCCTCGTTCTCCATTGCCCACTTTCAGACACTTCGTTCAGAATATCTTTGGGAGCTTTGCTCAGAAATGTCACCCCAAATGTTTCGAGGTCTCGGCAGTGCCAAGGTAAAACGTGCATGAATGAGGTGCGGGTGGTTATGCAAAGAGTTTCAAAATGCATTAATGTGGCTTTACGGAAGAAGCAGGTCACATGTTTTAATGCAACATCAAACTATATCGATATACACGCATCATCAAACCATTGGTTGCACCTGGAGGGAAGGTAAAGCTTACCAGGAGCATTAAAGTCCAATCCCATTTCACCCCTTGCCCCTAACACTTAGCCTTACCCCTTCGTTTTGCGCGTTCATGTCTATGGGTGTTATGCTCTTTCGAAATTAGATTTAAATTTGGTTAATGTTGTGATCATTGAGTCATTGAGGAAACTGCAATAATTTTCCTTTTTTTTTAATTTTTGTAAGCTCTGATATTATTGGTTAAAAAGAGTCAGGTGATTCTGTTAGGTCAGCCATCTTGTTTTCAACAAGTTACCAGTGTTTTTCCGTGGTCTCGGCTGTTAGCTTCTTGCTTGTTTGTGTCTTGGACATCATTGTCTGTAAGTTCTATTTTTATTATCTTGTTATACAGATTGTTGAGCACACTATGAGGGAAATGTTTTATTTGTGTTCATATACCATAAACAGTGTTTTGATAAGCACTCCTTTTGTATATTTCAGTTTTACAAAGTTATGACTTGAAGACAACAGAGTACAGTAAAGACTGTCAACCTTACTCCAGCTTCTGCTTCTTCTTGTCTTGTTCGCTACCTGTTGATTTGTGTATCGACACACACTGAGAGCAGGATAAGGGGTAGGGTTGTCCCGATTGTTGTTGAGATGGAGGGGTTTGTGAAGTTTTAGGGAGATTTTTTTTTTCCAAACGGAGATTTTTCAGAGGCACACTCCAAACGGAGTGTTATGAGAAAATTCCCAGAATGCCCTGCGAATCAGCCGCAAGATGGCTGCACAAGCGACCAAAGAGACCCGTAAATATAAAAGTCTTTTCTCTGTTAAAAAGCCGCTGTGCTGTAAGATAACCATTGTAAAAGCATTTTATGGTCATTTTCTTCATAACACTCATAAAAATCTATAGTATTGCGCTGATGTCACGGTCGCTACCCAGCGAAATTTCCTGTTCCACCTTAAATGGTGCAGTAGTTACGTTCTGGTACTTCAGGTTGCTGCACCATTTAAGGTGGAACGGCGAAATTCGGTCATGAAGCTGGTGACTAAAAAGCTAAGTTTTGCTTTGAAGGGTTGTCCCATTTCATAGGAGGAAGATTTCAGCCACTACCCCATGTAACTCAGGGGGAGGCTTACACTCGAAAACAAGGGGTAGGGGTAAAAATAAGAAATGGGACTGGGCCTAAATGATGATAAATTTAGACTGATATGGGCAATATTTATTGAACTACACATACAGAAGTAGTGTCTCTCAGTATGGCATCGAGCCACCATGTTTGCTAACCCAATATGCCAGACATCTCGGGAAGGAGTTGCAGAGGTTCCTAATGGTGTCCTGTGATAATCCATCCCATCTGGCCTTCTGGCCTTCTGGACGTGTGACAACCAATCGTTTGTCTTGATTCGTTGGTCGTCTCTATCAAGAAAGAAGTGTGGCAACAGTTCTGCTTGAAGCCTAGTTCTGATTTTACTGGATTAGCCTGTTAGCATCTCCTGAGCTGGTTGTTAAGTCGCGCTGCTACGTAGGATATGTTTGCAATGTTTTCCAACCTTAAACTTCATGTACCTGAGTATTGTAACTGTTTTATAACTGCAAATGTTTGATGTGCATGTCTGCTCTGTTGGACATTTATATGTATACGGACGTTCACCTGTCATATGAGCGTTGTTCCCGAGAATACTGTGACGTTGTGACGTTGATGTTTATTAGACCTGATTTTGCATCAGACTTCGCATTAACTTTCAGGGCTAAGATAACCTGTTGAAATCGTGATTCAGTCAACTGTCAAAAGAACACTGCTCAGGAGACTTCAGTGTCGTTACGACATTGATGTTGACTGTCATGGATGACCTGTCTCTGTTCCGGAAGGCTACAGTGTCTTGGCACGCCTGTGAATTTTACGTAACCTCTTTCTCACAGCTTCTCTGGGCAGCCCCTTGACTGCCCCTGGCCTGCTGTAGCTGAAGGGCACCACGTTATGTAAGATGATTTTGTGTGTGGCTCTGTAATCCAGCCCACTACCTCCCACCCCGCCCCCCCCTTCCCTGGGGGTCGGCGAGCGTCCGAGCACCCTTCCTTCCGCTGCACCCAGGGGCCCATCTGTAGGCGGAGGCTTTTCCTGTCACTTTTGTTGCTTGTCAGTCGGTGCAGAAGGAGGAAAAGAGAAAGAGAGAAAGAGAATGAAAGAGAAGCCGGGGTTTCCAAAAATAAGCAAGGACTTTGTTGTCAGTCTGGATCATAGTTTTTGCGGGGACGTCGTCGGAGAGAAGAAGGGATTTGGAGGGGGGAGGGGGGGCGCCGGTCGAAGGTTCACACGCTTCCCTTCGTANAAGAGAAAGAGAGAAAGAGAATGAAAGAGAAGCCGGGGTTTCCAAAAATAAGCAAGGACTTTGTTGTCAGTCTGGATCATAGTTTTTGCGGGGACGTCGTCGGAGAGAAGAAGGGATTTGGAGGGGGGAGGGGGGGGCGCCGGTCGAAGGTTCACACGCTTCCCTTCGTAACCTGCGGCGACTGCACTTGTCTCTTCCTGTCAGCCGGAACGCTGGAGAAGTGTCGTCTCCTAGAATAGGGCGAGGGATGGCTCGCACGTACGTCGCTTAGTTCTCGCACACTTTAATGCCTCGTTTATGAGCGATTACAGGCGGAGGGGACCTGGCAGGGCCTAGACGGGCCAGTGGGGGGCAGGTCACGTGACTTGAGCTCTCCGCCTGGCCTTCTGGGGGACAGAAACGTTACCGGTAGAGGGAGAGAAACCTGAAAACGGGCCGACCTTAATGTAGGGCCATGACGAGGGCTCAAGGTGAGAACAAACCACCCAACAAACACCTTAAATGAGGATGCTTTGAAGTAAAACACCATGTTTTGGGCCAAAGTGATGGTGGTTTGACCTTGTGTAGTGCGCTCTGCGTTGGCTGCTGAACTCCTAAACGTCACGTCTTTTGATCTGAGATCTCCCATAAGCTCCATTAGTCTACGTGTTGCATGGTTTCCTACATCTCTGCTGGTATCTTTTATCTACAGTTGTTTCCACAAGGAGAACTGACCATATTGCTTTCTAACCTAGCCCGGTTGGAGCACCACAGCAGATGCACCACCAGCAGAGCAGCACTGTAGTGCTAGTCGACAGGGGGTGGGGGGGGGTTAGTGGATTGCCCAAGTGCACAACCAGACACACTGGATATGAACGGGATATGAACCCACAGCATTCTAGTTACTGGCTCACGGTTGTCTGCCCTTCTTTCTTTCTTTTTCTGTCTTATATATTTTATAACGTTCACCTGAGGTGACAGAATGTAAGTATTGCATCATTTAAGGTGGAACAGGAAACTTCGAGCAAGAAGCTGGCAAAATGTTACAAACAGCTAGACGCTGCCAACCAATAAAAACTTGATCCACACGGGCACAGCCAACAACAGGGCCGTTCCAGTGCTTAACTCTTAGCTTAAAATGATGCCAGCAGCTCTGGTGCTTACAAGAACAAAACGGGGCACCTTCACGGCTAACGGCAGAAATTATGTAGGGGAAAACCATGCTGATTGGAGCCTGAATGGCTGAACCTGGCGTTTTTCAGTAGTCGCTCATCTGCCACTGTGTAGTCTCTTGGCTTTAGCTGTTAGCTGTATGCGTTGACCAGCTGTTTCACTCAGCAGCAGGTTCTTGCTGCCTGTTGCTTCAGCCGAGCTGGAGAAACACTGAAAGCCGCTGCTGCTGACAGCATGACTGATGGTGCTATTTATTAAACTCCTGCAGAGTGAACGGGGTGCATGTATGAGACAAATCACTTGAGAACTTTGTATGTGAGACAACATTCAAGCACCATTTTTGCTTGGCAGGAGAAACTACTGTGTGCTTACATGTACACACCACAGTCCACAGACATGCAGTCAGGTGAATTGGAGATACTGAAGTGTGTGTGTGAGAGAGAGAATGTGTATCTGCCCTGTGATGGATGACAATGAGTGCAGGGATAGGCTTTAGAACCATTTAGCGGAATGAATAAATTATGCTAATACTACAATACTACATATACGCTCATCATCAAAAGAATATTTGCACAAGTAGTTGCTCCCACAAGGATTCAACTGACAGGAATGAAACTTAGTGGGCAGGTTCAAGTTTCAAGTTTCACACTCGGCTGTGCATGTGATGTAAACGAAGACAGGCCTTATCGCCTGTTAGGTCCTGTTAGGTGCCAGCATCATTGGCAGACGATTGCACAACGCAGGACTACATGCATGCAGGCCACTATGACGACTCCCCTTAACGCCACGTCAACATCACCGAAGACTGCAATGGTGTCATGCCAGACTGTCATGGAGTGACTCAGAATGGCAGCAGGTCATCTTCAGTAATGAATCCTGCTTTTGTGTTGGTGGAGACGACCAACGAATCCGAGTGTGGAGGCGCCGTGGTCAGCACCGAGATGAATGGTTTGTTGTCACGTGTCACATGTCAAGCTGCATGAGATGGATTATCACAGGACACTGTTAGGAGCCTCTACCACTCCATCTGGCATGTTGCATTAGCAAACATGGTGGCCTGACCCCATGCTGAGAGACACTACTTCTGTATGTGTAGCTCAATAAATATTGATCATATCAGTCTAAATGTATCATCATTTATTGTTCCTGGTGATCTTTATCTTCCTTCCCAATAGCACTGCAATCCCACACTTCCTTCTGGGTGCAGCTATTCTTTTGATGTTGAGTGCATGCTATTTAAATTATTTATAAATATTAGGACTTATTATTTAGTTAGAGTTAGAATCTGTATCCGTATTCTGTATCTGGCTAGATATATGGATCAGTATTGGGAGGGAAAAACCTGTCGGTGCGTCTCTGTTTGGTTCTGAAACTTGCAGTGTTAGTACGTTGGTGCTCGCTGGTGCTGGGTCTGACGTTATGACCCAGGACAAAGGCTGCACAAACAGTTCAGGCCTCACGGTCGTGGCCTCTCGTTAACTTAGCAAAGCTCTGCGTGTTGCGGGCAAACACTTTGGACTGTTCTTAATGTGTTTGGCTGCATTAACCCCTTGGCACTGGAACCATTAAACGTGTTGGAGTCATGCCATGGCAGAGACTGAAAGAGAGCGAGAGAGATGCACAAACACCCCCCTACCCCGGCCCACACAGCGCTAGCCGCACGAGGCAGGCCTGCAGGAAGATCAGTGGAGGAGGGCTCCCTTTTTCGCCTTCTTCCTTCATGTTTGCAGGGCTCTCTGTCTGCCTCTCACCCTGGAAACATGAGAAGAAAGGAGGGAAGGTGAAGGCGCTGGAGGCGCGACGATGCTCCGAGACTGAGTTGATTCTGAGCACCCACGCGCACACACGCACAGACACACGTTTTGGCCCCACACACACACACACACACATTTCTCTCTCTTGCTTTCTTTTGCTTACTCTTGCTTCTTCTCTGTTTCTTCCTTCTGTCTCCCCTCTTCTCCCTCCTTCTTTCATGGGGACCCAAGAAGTAAGACCTGGAACTGATGGATTAGATGAAAGGACACGCTTTTTTTTTTCTCCTCGCGAGAGGTTAGAATATCTTCTAGCTGATGCATTCGCAGGGCTAAAACGGCGTGTAGCATTTACATAATCCTGCATTTGAAGTGTTATGGAAATGATGCCCTATATGTTGGCATGACCTCACATTGGCGCATGTCAAAGTCACACATGGCCTAGTCTCTATGTCCTACTTTCGGCTTATTCTCTGTGAACCGTAGTTACTGCAACCCCCACATCAGAATATAACCAGAAATGGTAACTGTTCAGGGGAAGAACCAACTAGTGATGCACAACTTGGGGGTTTCTGGAGTCCACTCCAGCCACTGGAATTGTGAGCCCTCGACTCCAGTAATTTTAACCAGGGCAGGCCCTGAGTCAAAGATAAAGGGACCTGGCAGAGGTTAAACCATCTTAAATCTGGTTTATCCAGGTTTGAGCAGCTACAAATTGGCGAAATGAGGACATTTCAGGGAAACTCGAAACTTGAGCTTTTGTCCTGGTGGAGACGACCAACGAATCTGTGTGTGGAAGCACCGTGGTCAGCGCCACGATGAATGGTTTGATGTCACGCGTGGCACGTCCAGAAGGCCTGCTGTCACTCCACCTCCACCCCTAACGCAGGAACTGTGTGAGAATATTCAAGCTGCATGGGATGGATTATCACAGGACGCCATTAGGAACCTCTACAACTCCATACCGAGACATCTGGCATGTTGCATTAGCAAACATGCCGGCCCAGCGCCATAGCTTGTTCAGCTTTTGCATTCCACCTTAAAGGGAAGCAGCATTTATCTTAATGGTGCACCAGTGCTAGAACATAACTGCGGTGCCCTTTAAGGTGGAATGGAAATTTGAATGAACAGCTGGTAAGAAATATGCAGATCTTTCCAACAATGTTCTTTATACAGTTTCTAATAGTTGTTTATTAACTGCCTGAATCATAAAGAAGTGAATAGTTGTAGTGCAGGATGTCTAGGAAATGTTTTTGGGAGCAGAGATTTTGCTCATAGCGAATGGTGAGCAGCGTTGGTGTAGCGGCTGGTGAGCAGTGTTGTTGTGAACTCTCTGTCCTCAAACTCTTCTCTGCCTCCGTCGGAATGTCGCTCGATGAAAAAGCCAATTACCGTGCAAAAACACAGTCCCGAGTGTTGGAATCAAAGAATCAACTCTCTATGCCCAGCACCAATGTTCTTTATGTTCCTATAAGGGATGTAAAGTAAGACTCGTAAAATCACAAAATTCTGGATCTAAAACCTGACTGGCTCAGCTATAATCAAAGCTGATATATATATATATATATATATATATATATATATATATATATATATGTATGTATGTATGTGTGTGCACACTTATGAGCCCACACATCAATTCTGTATTAATGCACTGAGATATAAAAGCGTTCCTTTTATGGGCCATGGAACATAGT
>CM067481.1:5117375-5136192 GCA_034552555.1 Semaprochilodus insignis
TATATATATATATATATATATATATATATATATATATATATATATATATATATATATATATATATATATATATATATATATGTATGTATGTATGTGTGTGCACACTTATGAGCCCACACATCAATTCTGTATTAATGCACTGAGATATAAAAGCGTTCCTTTTATGGGCCATGGAACATAGTACTGATTTAAGGGACCTGGGAGAAATGTGTATATGAAGGATATGGCCCAAAAAAAAAAACACATTAGGCATATCCTACATATCTGTAGAAAATGGTTTTGTCTGAATCAAGGGCTGACAACCATATGAAGAGTTTTGATCTAAAATGCATTGTAGACCATCTTTTAAGACCTTCATCATGATATAGATTGTTGAGTGGGATTTTATAAGTAATACCATAAAAATGTGTTTTCCATTGTACATCTGATGTAGTTCTTTTCAGAAATGTGTTATATCTAGGACTGATATTAAACTGGACGCTCTGGAATCTATATTTTGATTATATAGCCATGATTCTGTGATTCATGATACAGTGATGAGCTCTCTACATTGTAAAGCTTGAAAGTTATGAATGCTGCTCATTACTAACCCAAGTTATACTCATTGTCTAAAAATTAGGTGCACAAATAGCTGCACCCAGAAGGAATCAACCGACTTTATGAGCCTTATCCCTGTACCTGACTGACCCAACAGCCACGATAGCAGACATTCAGTGAGCAGTCGTGGCCCTCCATGAGTCATCCTCTTAGTGCCAGCACCATTGGCCAACAGCTGCACAACACAGGACTACATGCACGCAGACCGTTAGGACGACTGGCCTTAACACCACATCAACGTCTGGCAAATGTGACTTGTTTGCGGATCTCTCAGTCCCTCACCTCTTCTGTACGTGTAGCTCAATAAATATTGCCCATATCAGTCTAGATTTATCATAATTGATTGTTCCTGGTAACCTTTATCTTCCTTCCCAATAGCACTGCAATCCCACACTTCTTTCTGGGTGCAGCTGTTCTAGACCTTGACAGCTGCTCAGTTCACCATGTCCTTCTGTATAATTTACCCACCCTTGTGATTTCCTCACATAGCAGTGCTCTCTTACAGTTTGTTTTGCCCTCTCCAAATGCACCGCAATAGTCAGCTTCACCACTATCTTAGCAGCGCTCTTCATTTTTTAGTGGGCCTATCTAGCGGAACCAATTGCCTATTGTACCCTGAAGCGTGCAATTCAAAAAACGGTCCTCAACTTTAATGACCAACCTGCCTGTTCAAATAGGAATTGAAAATTGAAAACGAAACAGGCCTTGACATTAAGGTTTCCCATGCAAAGAGCAGGAAGGTCAGTAACAATATTTGCAAATGACTGCAGTATTGGAAAAGTTCATGAAATGTTACAATTTCACCCTGAACAATTTATCATTCCTGTATAAGAGAGTGCAGGGAGAGACGGGGAGCAAGAAAAAGGAGGAAATAATTGTCTTATTTTGTGTCTCACAATCAGTACATTTATCTATCTCGCTCTTGCGCTTACTCGCACAGAAAGGCGCTTCTTCTCTCTCCTCAATCCCCTTCACAAATTCACATTATTGAGGTGTATCAGCTGAATCCTTTTGTCATTATGAGCAAGGCCTTCCGTCTAGGCCTTAATAAAACTCATACCTAGCACCGACAAAGTTCTGCTTCTTAACACCGTGTGTAACATAATCTTATCCCAAAATGTTCACTTGTAGCATGTTGTGTGAGCGAGCCGTTTGGTTTAATGGGTACTTTTGCTACGACCTGCTACTACCCGCTCATCCAGATTGGGGTGTGCAGGGCAGGGAACGCAAAGCAGTCCTTGTTCTTCGTTGACGTAGCCCCCATCAATTTCATCCCTCCAAGGAGAATTGCATTTTTGTTCCCATCTAGACTCATGTGTCAATGTTAACCTTTGGATTACCTGGTTTCGGAGCTTCACTTGGCTTTGGACAGATTGTCAGCGTTTTAAAAACGGTCTGAAGATATAAACCTACACTCATCATCAAAAGAACAGCTACACCCAGAAGGAGGTGTGGGTTGCATTGCTATTGGGAAGGAAGATAAAGGTTACCAGGAACAATAAATGAGGATACGTTTAGACTGATATAGGCAATATTTATTGAGCTACACATACAGAAGTAGTGTCTCTCAGTATCAACGCAACATGCCAGACGTCTCGGCATCGTGTCCTGTGATAATCCATCCCATGC
The DNA here is from genome assembly GCA_034552555.1 of Semaprochilodus insignis. Classification (NCBI taxonomy): domain Eukaryota; kingdom Metazoa; phylum Chordata; class Actinopteri; order Characiformes; family Prochilodontidae; genus Semaprochilodus; species Semaprochilodus insignis. The sequence continues at coordinate 5,119,602 of CM067481.1, forward strand.
AGCTTGAATACTCTCATACAGTTCCTGCAGATTTTGCAGATGTAGTAGCAGTCTGTGTGCATGTAGTCCTGCGTCAAGCAGCCATCTATCTGCCAATGGTGCTGGCACTAACAGGATGACTCATGGAGGGCATCACTGCTCACTGAATGTCCGCAATCGCCGCTGTGGGGTCACCCCGTGTATATCGGACAATTCTCCAACCTCTCTGTGGTTCATGTAGGTCTCCCAGATCCTTCATGTCGCTTGTTCGTGCTTGTGTGTGTAGTATCGGCACGGCCGGTATGGCATGCAATATGCTGATAAGTTGATCCCACTTTCCGGAGCCCTATGATGTGACTCCTCTCAAACTTTTCCCACGGCTCGAATTGCTTTTGAACTCTTCTCCGAGGTATACTTTGCTTGAAAAGGATGGTACCAGCTCAACAGCATGAGCTAGAATGGAAAGCACATGCAACATGATGACCTTATATAGACAAGTCAGTTACAGCGATAAGGCCTGTCCTTGCTTATGTCACATGCACGGCCGAGCGTGAAACTTGGACCCGGGGGGGACCGGGAAGTTTGAAAAATGGCAGTTCTAGATTAAATAGGCACATATGAAGCCTTTTAGACATTACATGTTTTACACTGACGCTTTCAGTTGTGGACTGGTAGAGAATTGCTGCCAGTGCAGTGCCAGAGGATAGCTCAATGCATTTGGAGAAGATCACCAACTGCCAATTACATCTGACTGACAGCCTCGTTGTCTGGCATCTGGCTGAGTAATGGAGGGAAAGCCAGGGACCATTGGAAGGCTAGTTGTACTCTCTTAAGTCTCCTGGCCACAGATCAGATGTAGCATTATTGGATATCTAACTTATGTTTTATCAATGTTGAACAGTTTCATCATGCGTGTGCCAAACGTTCACAACCTTGTAGTACAACTTTATGTAATTTCGGATCATTTCTGTTGCTCCCTTGATCATAAAACTTTCACAGATTGTGTTATTAAAATAACAAACTTGATTTTGATGTGATGTCAGCAGGTCCATGATAAATTCACAGTATATACCTTAGCATATCCTCATCCATGTGTTACTGTAGACATGTGACAATCCTTTATGGGGCTGCTCGTGAACTCTTGGGCTACTGATGTGGCTTGATGGTAACCGAACACTTTTAAGTAGGTCCATTTCCAGCTGTCTGGACTCTTCTGCGGTCCTTCCAGTACCTGGAGTGAGATTTCTCTGGCAGGTGAACACAGGCCGGGTCTGGTCTGGACTGGACTGGACTGGGTGGCGACTGGCAACGGGGATGCCCAGAGCCATATCCTGTGGAGTGCTGTGGCAGCCGTTTGTCCTTTCGTCTCACTCAGCGTTATGTGATCCGCTTCATGTGTACATATCTGTCTGTGTGTCTCTCTCTGTCTCTTAGTGTTTGTTAGGACTTTCTCTTTCTCTTCCCCCCTCTCTCTCTCTCTCTTTCTCTCTCTCTCTCTCTCTCTCTCTCTCTCACTCTCTCGTGGCCTACTGATCAAAGCCCTTCAAGCTTGTCTCTCTGTGCTCATTACCCAGCATTCCTTGCACATGTGACAGCATCTGTGAGAGGCTCCTGCTGAGTGCTAGAGCCTGAAGGACCTAAACTGGTTCAGTCCTCTCGCTCTTTCTCTCTCTCTCTCTCTCTCCCTCTCCCTCTCTCTCTTTTTCTCTTTCTGGCGATATAGGGACCTAGTGCCTGCAGTCCGAGGACGCTGGGGTTGCAGAAGCTGTATATAGCTGACAGGACTGACATAGATAGCAGAGCTAACTGACCCAGTGTGCCAGAGCAGGAGACTTTCTCACAGCACTGAGATACAGGCTGTGGGCACCAGTGACACTGTGCATTCTTCAATGTGCCTGCCTCAGAAATCGGTGCCGAAAAGGTTTTGATAATGGCATGATATAGTAACAGTGTTTTCCTCAGCAGCGGTGGGATGACACCATGTGCGAGCACTGTTCGCTGACACCCTCCCCCTCGCATGCAATGGATACTCATTGGCACTGACCTTAATTATGCAATGTTATATATGTATATACTCGCTCGCCAAAAAATAAAACGCACCAGGAAGTGACAGGATCAGTATATTGGGGTAGCCTGTTGGGCCGCCTCTTGTCTGTATACAAGGTGGCATACTGTTGGGTATGGAGGCATCCTATGGTCCATTGGCCGACAGATTGCTGCAGAGCCCGATCCTGCACAATAGTAGGTTGCCGAAGCTGGCATCCCAGCTGGTCCTATAAATGATCGATTGGCAATAAATCTGACGATGGGAAAGACAAGGATGTGTTGCAGTCTGGTGGAGACATTCCTGCCATGAAAGACAACACAGGTGGCCAAACGATGAGCTGCTATTGTCCCTTGTGTCACTACTCAGGGTGTCTGACTGTCGTATGTGATGGCTCCCCAGGTCATCTCCCCGGCAGTTGGGGCAGTGTTTCGCTCCACAGCAAAGGCAGGATTGACAAACTCACCACGAGGCCTCCATATTTGAACCGAACCATCGTCGGATCACAGACAGAACCTGGATTTGTGGCTAAAGACGATACGGTTCCAGTGACACCAAATTTCCCTCTGGTAGGTGCCAGGAAATGGTCCGGGCAGAGAGAGAGGTGTGTATTGAAGGTGCCACCTGTCTCTGGATGGTGGACAAGGAAACTCTGAGCTGCTTGTGCTTGTCGGCAGATCAACAATCCTCTCTACTGGTGGTCTGTCCAGGCTGTCCGGAGCCTGTTTGCTGTGCGTGTGTGCCCTCATGCAACCACACCGCACCTGTAAGCATTTACATATCTGCCTGAGACGTAACTGCATGACGAGTTTTGCAGCAATCTGACATTTATATCTGGGTGTGTTATTTATTTTTGCCAATGAGTGCAAGTTGAGCGACAAAGTGACAGCAGTTTCTAAGTGTCTGGTTACTTCTCACAGAGCCAGGAGGAATATCTGGGGCTCATTGTGCATAGATGCCTAACACATGATGTTTCAAATTACAGTTACGGTTAATCAGCATCAATGAAACAGCTGCACTTGTGGTATTCCTAGAGCGGTGGAGAGTCGTGCCACTTGGTCCAGATTATGGTTATTTATGTTCCATCACTGCATATGTCACAGGCAGCAGTGCGCACCATGGAGTCTTCATTGTCTGGGTCTGATGTTCCACCATTACAATGGCCTGCACTTCATACCGGCTTTCTTACGAGCACGCGCACCGTCACGGTCGGCTGCATTTTAATGCGGCGTGGCCATGTGGAGGATTACTGCTTTGAAATAACAGTCTAATGCGGCTTATCAATAAGAGTGAAATTGGCAAAGGTTCTGTGTTTGCAATCGCAAACAGTAATCAAAGCGCAGTGTGAATGCTTTTCCAATTTCCATTTGGAGAAATAGATAAACAGATAAAGGGTTGGCTGAGTTCATCCAAAGCGCTGTTTCTTTGTGAGATGATGCTATGAATATGATTAGCTTGTGCCATTACCTGTGTTTTCTCTCATGTGACCCCGCGGCGGTGTGTTCTACAACAGCTTTGGCCAAATCATCTATACGTAACCGTTCGCACATCTGCTCTCCCCCCAGTGATTTCTGTTTTGATTGCTCTGTTTCTTCAGATTACAGTGCCAAATGCACAAATAGATGAAGATGCCAAAAGGGCAGCTTGAACCGAATGAGCCTCACTGAGCCAAACACTCGACGGCACGGCACAAAGCAAATAAACATCTGAAAGAGTCCGCCCCAATCCCACTTTTCTTGCTAAGCTGACAGATCCGGATGAGAAATGACAAGTCTATCCCCCCTGACTTCCTATCCCCACTTCTTAAAGGAATGATTGCTTCGTAGTTGCCGTCGCTCAGTAATACTGGGTGAAAAGGCAGGGAAAGCCGTCCTTCCCAATCATTTCTGATTTCTGTCAAGCACGGATAACGAAAGGAGACTCGGTGCTTCACATCACAAACGGAATTAGCTTGTGCCTCCAGCTTGTTGCAGCGTCAGTCGTCTTATTTGGACTTCGATAAGTCCAACGCTGCGACAGCACTGTGCATGTGATCGTCACATGTCAGCGCTCCCTCTTCAGAGCTTGTTGTTGGCCCTAGACTGGCTCAGAAACCTCGACTTCTCTGTAGTCTCCCCAGCACCGATGGCAGCTGTGTATCGCTTCTATTTTAAGCACTTCTTGTTTTCATTTTCCAAAGCGATCTAAGCGTGGCAATTAGTGCTCAATTTTCTTCCTTCATTAACACGTACGTGCCTCGACTCGATTTTCGCACAACATCAATCATGCTTCTTAATTCCGATGTTAATATCTGAGACCCTATATCGGTGTCCCAGAAGAATGAGACGTTGAGTGGGTTTAAACCACTGCCTGTGAGAACAATGAGAACAACTTTCATGTCGTGAAGAGAGAAGCCACTGCAGGCAGCTAAGATTCTTCATCTCAGTGTGGCATCCCGAGCCATTTGTGGCGGTGCCGAGGTCCATCCTTAGTTCTTGGCTCTGGGAAAAACATCATACACTTTTATTCTGACCCACAAGATGCTTTAAAAACATTGTTTTTAAGGTGACACTGATCGCCAAAGAAACAGTTGCACAAATAGCTGCACCCAGAAGGAATCACCTGACAGGAATGAAACATGGTGGGTAGGTTTGACATCGAGGCAGCACACGTGACTGAAGCAAGGTCAGGCCTTGTCACTGGTTTTGACTGACCCAACAGCCACAATTATGTACATTCAGTGAGCAGTGATGCCCCCATAAATCATCCTGTTAGTGCCAGGTCCATTGGCAGACAACTGCACGATGGAGGACTACATGCACGCAGGTTGTTAGGGTGACTCCCCCTAACACCACATCAGCGTCACCAAAGACTGCATTGGTGTCGTGCCAGACTGCCATGAAGTGACTCAGAGAGTCCCGCTTTTGTCTTGGTGGAGACGACCAACGAATCCGTGTGTGGAGGCGCTGTGGTCAGCATCAAGATGAACGGTTTGTTGTCATTCGTCACACGTCCAGAAGGCCTGATGTCACTCCACCTCCACCCCTACCGCACAATCTGCAGGAACTGAATATTCAAGCTGCATATTCAAGCTGCATGGGATGGATTATCATAGGACTCCATTAGGAACCTCTACAACTCCATGCCGAGACGTCTGGCGTGTTGCTTTAGCAAACATGGCGACCCGACGCCATACTGAGAGACACTACTTCTGTATAGTGTCGTCCCTCCCAATAGCACTTTAATCCCGCACTTCCTTCTGGGTGCAGCTGTTCTTTTTTTGATGATGAGTGTATGTTAAAGCAATATTCTATCCATTTATGTGCCAGTGTTGACACCGGTACTGATGCATTATTGGTATCAATGAACCACAACCAAAACTTTTGAGTGGTATTCTGTACCATATCCGTATCTGTCCATTTTCACTTGGTGCTTGCTGTCTCGCTCCTTTGCTCCTTCTCGCTCCCTTTCGCTCTCTCTGGGTGATTTCATCTGCTCTGACGTCCCCTCCTCCTGCACTCTTCCTCTGGTTAGTAATTTTTTGCTCCAGCAGAGAATGCGGCCCGGGGCAGTGTTTTCATCGAGCACGTGCACGGGGACGCGCGTGGGTCCTCTCTGGATTCCGTTTCCTCTACAACTCCCTCAAGACACGGGAGAATATCTCTCTTACTCTCACTCTTTTTCTTCTTTTAGCTTGTTTTGCTTTGTTTTCAGTCTTTTTTTTTTCTTTCCACATCCGTGTCTGCTTGAGCCTTCCTCATCTATTGTTACCTACTTCTTCTTTCTGTATTTATGTTTACAATATTTACTCCTTTTTCTGTCTCTCTCTTTCTTGTGCACTCTCCTCCGTTCACCTCTAGAGCTCTGTCCCTGTTTCTAATTCAATTTGAATTCAGAAGCAGTTTCATTGTGAAAACAAGTTTGTTCCACTCTTCCAATTATTTTCCAATTTCAGCCTCAGCCATGGCCCCATTATTAAAGCAACAGGGTGATTTGGACACGGCGGTTTTCCAGCTCCTCATCCACTGCGCTGCCAAGAATGCTTCCCTGCAGAGAGAGAAAGAGAGAGGATGCGCTCCGTAATGGATTCCATATGTAGTGTCTGCCGTTTTGTTAACTGCTGCTTTGTAAAGAGGGGCCGACAGGGAATTGAGTTTGGCTTGAGTGGGTTTTCTGAATAGGGGAGGTTGCTTGCCCCCTGGTTTCTTATCTACCGTAATTCCGGGCTTGTAAAATGGCTACTTCATCTGTTTACGGATTCGTACATTCTGACTTCACATGGATTAGTTGTTTGAGAAGTGGTAAACTCTGTCTTTCTTCTTTTCAGTTCGTTTCTTAATAATTGTATCTTCATATTTTGCTGCCATTTAGGGTTATAGAAATGTATATACGGTACCAGTCAAAAGTTTAGACACACCCAGCTGAATGGATGTTGTTGGTGATCTTAAAGACTCTACAGTCTTACACTTAACAGCTCCAACTGATGAGAGTCTGAAACAGTACATATCCTGATATACCACATATACTCTTGATGTACCACAGTATGATATTTCTCCATATCTCCACCTCTAATATATATTTAGTGGTGTAAAAACTTTGATCTCTTTTTCTGCACAGTGTAAAAGCTCTAGTTCTCCTTTCAGTTTAGTGAATATTCATGATGGACAGACCAATAGAATTGCTCCAAAACTGCTGAGAAATAAACCTTGTTCTATCAGCCTCCACTGCAGGTTAAGAAAGCTGTTTCATCCTCCTATAAAGGTCCATTTTGGAGTTTTTAAGGTGGACTGTATAATTCCATGAGTGCTGTTTTATAGTTTGATGTCTTCGCTTTCATTCTACAGTAAAGCATTAAGATAAACATGAGGAGAACCTTCTATAGCCGTGTTGAAACTTTTTACTGCTAGTGTGTATCGTTACACCACACACAAGCATTAAATAACACAATTAAAATTTTTATGCAAAATAACTGAATGGTTGTAATGAATCTAAATAATATACTTATTAAAATAATAATAAGTATAAAGTCTCGTTTTCCACTACGTGAAAATAATTATACATTCATATTTCTTTTTGTTACTAGTTCATTTCTACCTTCTCAGTACGTTGGCTGACTTTATATGTCTGAAATGTTGCAGACTCATTCAGTGGCTCTTCTGAAGTCAAGGGTATTAATAGGTGGCTTGTCTTGGCTGCAGAAACAGGCTCTGCACTTCTGTTGAGGCTTTACACTGTATGTCAAAACATTGGTGTGAGGATTCGCTTCCATTCAGCTCCATCATTCAAGTGAACACAGTTCCATTGCTTCACAGACCAATGCTTTGGGGGGCTTTACCCCTAGCACATTTTTAATTATTGCACTGCCTTTTTATATCTCCGGTGTCTTAATGCAGATTTTTACGTATTTTCTACTTGTCATCTACAGTGATATTTATATTTTTGTAGGTAGATTTTTTTTTTGGTATATATTCTTGCCTCATTGTAATAAGTGAGATATATTTATCTATAGCAGACAGTTATTATTTATAGTTTATAGTTAATAGTTAATCATTTTTGCTGAGCTGGTACTTATGTTCATACTGTACAACCCTTATTTTGTATTGTATTACTGTGCTGTGTTGTGTAACTGCTATTGGCTGCTAAATTTCCTTTGGGATCAATAAAGTATTTATCTGTCGATCTGTCTATCAATCTGTTGATCTGTCTATCGATCTTTATACCTCTTTAACACTTGGTGTGGTGCAGGGGACTTTGGGCTCAGGTGTGACTGCACCAGAGACTGCACTGTTTTTTTTAAATGGAGATTTTAATTGAGACGAGGTGAACACAGTGCATCAGTAATGGGTGCACCTTAAAGTACTCTTGGAAATGTAGTGTATTTACCAGGGGCTCTTATCCACAGAGGAACACAAATATACACTCGCTGGGCACTTTATTACATTCTGTGTTCTTGAATTGACACTAATTGTCATGTGCGTTCAGTCCACTTACGGTATTGGTGCTCTTTGTAGTTGCACAGTTATGCATAATTCTGCATAATTTGTTATCTCCTTTTTACCGTACTCATCAGTAGTCAGGACCCCCACAGCACAGCCACTGGACAGGTTATTATTTGGGTAGTAGATAGAGGTGTAACAGTGCTTTGTGTAATTGCGATACTGCAGTGCAAAACTTTGGCAATCAGCATCACTGAGGTATGACAATGCATTTTGGAGTATTTCGAGTATGGCTGTAATTATGCCATGTAATACAGCAGCACTGTTTGAGTTTGTAAACCATCAGACCAATCAGCACCTCACTCCAGCACTCCTCCTGCTTTAGTGTCATTGGGTAATTACAGCCAGAATTTTCCTTTGTCCAGATTTTGTTCAGAATGTTGTTTGGTGATGTCAAGGCACCAGACACATCACCAGTGACATTCTACCTGTTCTACACCTTGGGGACGTCAGATTAATGTACGCACCGGTAATGAGATAATAGGAAGGTACCTACCTGTGTTGTCGTCTTTGTAAGGGGTGTCCGTAAGTGGTGGATCCTTCAAGAAATAAAAGAACACAGGGTAATCAGGATCAGAATCAGGTTTATTGGCCAATTATGTTGACACAAGGAATTTGGTTTCGGCAGTTTGTGTCTGTCTAGGGCCTTGTCTCTAGAGAGTTCTTGTGGCAGCCTCACTCTGCCGACCACGTTACAACATCATATAAGAACTGTGGATCCATTATCTGCAATCAAATCACGGGATGAGTGTATCATGACAGCCCTGGGGGTGGATTATTCTCAGCCTAGTAGTGGCACTGATACGGTAGTGGTAAAGCACTCGGAAGACGAGAAGAGACTGATTCAACTGCATGAACAAAAAAACATATTAGATTTGTACCTCCGAGGAGTAATTATGGATGTATTGTTGATCTGTGGTACGTGGTAGAATCTGGTGTGAAAACTGAGCTGGTGTTTGGCTTCTTTGGTGGCTAAGCAGGTGACTGATCGGGGGCATCAGTCACCTGCTTAGCCACCACAGAGGCCAAGTATGGAAGTATCGAAATATGGAAGTACACTACAGATCTGTGGCCATGTCACTTGTAAAGGTCACCCTCATTGTGAGGGAGCAATTGTGATGTTTACTGCTCACCAGCTTCTTAGTGTTAGCCGTTATATGGAGGGTCTTGCACCAGCGTTTATTACACTAAGTTGGACTGGAGGTCATGTCTCTTGTCCACTCATCCACCTCTTCGCTCGGGTGCACATTTTCCATCTATGTGGAGGATTTGTGCATCACTTGCAGTCATCTTCTTTGGGGTAGTGTTTGACCTCCGCGTCTCCATAAATGTGTTTTCACAGCTGCGTGCAGAGGGCTTGTCAGCAAAGGACGAGGTGACGACTGAATCTGCCCTCATTCGTGGTTCTGCGGAGGCGGCGTTTCTTTTCATGTTGGTACCGCAATGCCCTGGAGTGGTTTTAATTTATCGATTACCTACAAAGCCGTGTATTAATATCCCATTTCAGTATATTTGTTCTGGTGCACCCACGTTTTACATGCTTATGAGAAGGAATTAGTATTCTGTGGCTTTTCCCCTTTTTTGCAGCTGCTAGAGGCATCTTTGAAGACATCTGTTATTTTCTTTTTTCATTTCCAATATTTGCTATGCGCTCTTTTAACTGGTAATTTGCAAGTACTTTTATTTCTTAAGAGTAAAAACATTAACCAGGTGCCTAATATGCTGTAGTTCCCACCACGTTCCTCCCCAAAACCCCGCTCAGGCCTCCTGAAGGTGCTCAGTGGTATCTGACATCATGCTAGTAGTAGATAATATGAGTTCTGTAAGTTGCAATGTGGAGCCACTGTGTATTGGGCTTGTTGTTCCAGTGTATCCCACTGATGCTTGATCAGATTGTGATTTGGGGAGTTTGGGGGCCGGGGCAACACCTTCAGCTTTTTGTCAGGTTCCTCATACCTTACCTGAACAGTGTGTGCGGTATGGCAGAGTGCATTATGCTGTTGAAAGAGGCCACCGCTTTTGGGAAATTCCATTGCCATGAAAACATAGATGTAGTTGGTCCATAGCGATGTTTAATCCCATCACTTCCCCATCACGCCCCTATGCAAACGGTGCACATATCCTTGGGTCACCCACGTAATGTAAAAAAGAATGGGCCTCCAGAAAACCTTTTACCATTGCTCCCGTGTCCATTATAAATACTTTCAGTGGTGGACAGGAATTGGTATAGGGACTCTGACCGGTCTGCAGCTACCCAACCCCATATCCCAATATGTAGTGATGCATTCTTCCCGTATCTGTTAACCAATTCTGTGACTTGTACTGACTTGTACCACAGTACCTCTTTCAGTTGATATGGACTAGATGACGTAGCTTCCTTTACCTTCACACAATAATGAGCCCCGGGGGGCCTCCCATCACCCTGTCACTGGTTCATGGTTTGTCCCTCATTGGACCCATCACTGCTGACCAGGAGCACCCTAGACGCTACCCTTTACCTGAGCCAGTCATCTGGCCATACCAATTTAGCCCTTATCATAGTCGCTTATGTACTCATACCTGCCTGTATCTCCCTCATTCGAAATGTCAACTGTGAGAACTAACTGTTTACTTACTGTCTAATATATCCCAGACTTTGACATGCACCTTTATTACAAGATAAGCTCACCGGACATGAAATGAGTCACCTGTGAGTGAAACGTACCTAATAGTGTGTAATACCTCCACAAGTACAAATAACAGCTGCGATCTGATTTGGCATGGACTGGACAAGTTTCAGGCCAGATCAATGTTCAGACACTCTTGCATTAAAGAATTGCACAGTTGGGTACGCAGTGACTTCCCTTGCACAATTCCGAACAGAATTTCCTGTAGACTGGTATTTGTGCCACTGCTGGTAGACCCGTATGACCGTACGCTTCCATACACCTGCAGATTCAGCTACTTCCTTCACACTATGGTCTTTTGCACACCCAAATGCAGTCACTCCTTTTAGCCAATCATTAACATCTGCTTTGGAGCCATTTTCCACACATGGAACGAGACATTCACTGCACTGTACCACCTCCTCTCAATCTATGGGGACAGTGACAGGATCAGTACCGTCTCGCTTTCTCTCTGGAGATGCTCTGAACATTCACTTCCAGTCATAATGCTACTTGATGAGCAGCGTAATACAGCGTAATCTACCTTTCTTTTCAAGCTTGCTACTGTCCCGAGCTGCTGCAGGTGGATTAGGCTACAAATGGTACACAGCTGAGAAACGTATGTGTATGTGCGTGCACGCTCTCTCGGCCTCCAGTCGCTTGTGGAGGTGTGCATTCTTCTCGTAACGCTTCGTCAGTCTGGTGTCACCAACAGCTGTGTTTCCACCCGACTGAGCGCACTTGTGCTAGAAAAATAGAATTAATCCGAAACTGAAATTACTGTTCTGTGTTTTTAAAAACAGTAAGTGCTCGTTGGGAAGTTCAGTAGAGCTGAAATCTTAATCAGTATAAATGAAATAAGCCACCAACAGAAGGTTCTAACTAACTGCTATAGCTTTTTGCCAACAGTTGTGAGTGCACGGGTACCCAAATACTCTGTTGCCAATATTCGAATATTGAAGTCACTTTTGGGGTATTTGTTACATGTGATGATGGGAGGACATAGCAAATACAGTGCCATTAAATGATTTCCTCTGTTTCTTTATATTTATATTTATATTTATAAATGGTTTCATATCCTTATGCAGAATGCAGTAAAAGACACAGGAAACACGACACACTTTAAACAATCATTTCACTTGTTGCAGTAAACAGATTTTGTAGCACCAATATAGCACCATTATTGCCCATTTGTAAAAGCTGTTGCTTCTAAACCTGGAAATGGTTTAGCTTCTGGTAATGCTCCGGCAGTCTGGTGTCACCAACAGCTGTGTTTCCACCCGACTGAGCGCACTTGTGCTAAAATAAATAGAATAAATCTGAAACTGAAATTACTGCTCTGCTATTAATGTGTATAAATGAAATAAGCCACCAACAACACCTAAATAACTCTTCTAACTTTTTAACAACAGTTAGGAGAGTACACGGGTACCCGAATACTCTGTCCCTCACTCGAGGTACCAGTAATCGAATGTTGAAGTCACTTTTGGGGTATATGTTGCATGTCATCATGGGAAGACGTGGCAAATACAGTGCCATTAAATGATTTCCTCAGTTTTCTTTATCTTTGTCACACTAAATGTTTCATATCTTTATGCAGAATGCAGTAAAAGACCAGGAGAACACCAGGAAACACAACACACTTCATTTAAACAATCATTTCACTTGTCGCAGGAAATTGATATTATAGCACCAATATAGCTCCAATATCGGCCATTTCTGAGAGCTATTGCTTTTACACCTGGAAAACGGCTTAGCAGCAACAACTGCAACCAAACCCTGCTTATAACTGGAGATCAGGCTTTCTGAAGGAATTTGCTGAGGCCCACTTTTGCATAATTATTATAATTTAGGAACATTGGAAGGTTTTCCTGCATGTTTAAGGTCCTGCCACAGCTTCTCAGCGGTGACCAGGTCATTTAGTTTCTGTTGTCTTGGTATATGCCAAAAGTGAAAACAACCTGAACAACTTAAGAAAATACAAAACACAGTTTTTAATCGATTATTGAAAAACAGAATCCATTTTATTTATTGAAGAAAAAGCATTATCCAACACCAACAGACCCTGTGTAAAAGAGTAAATGTCCCCTTGATGTGACCCCAGATTGGCATGACCAATAGGGCTGCGAAATGTGAAAGTTTTGCATGAAAGGATATCATAGTTTCTTAGTTGCCAAATTTGAGTGCACATGAGTGCATTCCAAAGGACAGCTCCCCTAAAGAGCCAGCTTCGGTTAGTCATCCAACCATAAAATACTGTTTTACACTGTCTGGTTTAAATAATAAAACATTTGAATTTATTAATTTCTAATGCTTTCATCCTGAAAGAAGCACTCTTACTTTGCACTGTAAAATGAATATTCAGAGCGCAGGTTCAGCCAAGATGCGGTGCCCCTGGAGCAGAGAGGGTTATTTGCCTTGCTTAAGAGCCCAATAGTGGCAACTTGACAGACCTGGGCATTGAACCCACAACCCTGTGATCAGTCGCCCAGGGTACTAACCACTTAGCCGTCCCTTCCACTGAAATGTAAAGATGCACTAAATTCAGATCTCAAGTCTGGCATGGATATGATTATTGATGTGTCGGTGAGTGACAGAGGAGAGCTGCATTGTACTAGGTGAGCTGTATCTAGCACTAGCACTAGTTATATTAACTCAGAATTAAAAAAAACTCAAAAATTACGCAGACCAAAATATTAGTTGGTTTACTGAAATGTTGTGTTGAATGTCGTCTAATTAAATTCATTTTTATAATAACAAAACCCGCATGTGTTGATTAGTTGGTGACGTCATCACGTGTGTTTCTTGTGCTGGCTAGGAATGGCTTGACATCCATTTCATGCTTAACTCCAAAGATTGTCAGTTGTGCTGTTTGTAAAGCCGACCTTAGCTGGCATGGGAGTAGATCAGTGGTAGCAGTGTTGTCTTAAGGTCAAGGCCATAAGTGTGTTTAGGTATTCATCCTTATTGTCTTCATTGTTAGTTAGCAAATGCGTAAAACAGCCTTAAGCCAAATTTTAAAGCTCTCTGGAGCTCAGTGAATTCCAGTGTGGTACCGTGATAGGATGCCACCTGTACAACAAGTCCAGTCGTGAAATTTCCTCACTACTAAATATTCCACAGCCAACTGTCAGTGGGATTATAACAGTGGAAGTGGAAGCGATTGGGAACGACAGCAACTCACACAAAGTCACAAAGTGATAGACCAAGTAAAATGACAGAACGGGGTTTAGTGGATGCTGAGGTGCATTGTGCACAGAGGTCGCCTTCTTTCTGCAGAGTCAATCACTACTGACCTCACAAATGCGCTTCTGGAACCATGGTCAAACATTCCCATAAACACATTCCTAAACCTTGTGGAAAGCCTTCCCAGAAGAGTTGAAAATGTCGTAGCTGCAAATGGTGGACCAACATCACATTAAACCCTATGGATTAAAAATGGCACTCAAGTTCATATGCATGTCAAGGCAGACGAGCGAATACTTTTGGCAGTATAGTGGATGACTGAAACACCCCTGACCCAGCCACCCAGTCGAATGGACAACGTTAGCATGGTTTGCAGTGTTGGTACACCATGTTAACCGTGCTCATTTGTGGCATTCCAGTATAACAGTATGGTTATGACAAAAACCTCATACTTGAGAGAGAACTTCAACAGGTATGCTGGGAACCGCTGAATGCCATCTGTCTTTTCAGCGTAACGCCTGAGCTTAACAAACATATGATCATGATGATACTTACGCAATAGAGCAGTCGCATTAGACTAATAACGTTTGTTTCCTTTTATTTCGCTTCGTTTGTTAGCTGTGAAGAGGCTGATGAAGGAAGCAGCCGAGCTCCGAGACCCCACCGAGCACTATCACGCCCAGCCTCTCGAGGTAAGCATTATAGGGAAACTCAATCAGAGCCTTTGTTACTAACACTTGTGGGCCTCTGGAATGAAAGCCAGCCTCGTAGGCGAGCGTTTCTTATTTTGAATAGGTGATGATAGTGATAAAGGGCTGATAAACCATTGTCAACCTTTTACAGACCATGCAGTGATGGAGACATTTCTCCATTTTTTTTTTTTATTTTATTTATTTATTTTTTTTTAATTCCGATCCGTTCCATCCAGTCCATGGTGTTGATCTTGAAGCGGAGCAGAGCAAATGATGAATTAACATATCCAGATATAGTCACTATCTGTGAAGCAGGCAAATGTCAAACCAGCATTGCCTCTGGCAGATATCCTCAAAGAGTTAGTTGCATCATATTTGATCAATTTTGCAGAGGCAAATAAGAGCATGCTCTCGCTTTTGTGCCTTCAACATGAAAACATCTTGTGTTATGTGGTTTGTTGCTCTTTGTGTCTGTCTATGTGTGGCCGCCGCTGTCCGCTTCTCCAGGATAATCTCTTTGAGTGGCACTTCTCCGTCCGAGGGCCTCCGGACTCGGATTTCGATGGCGGGATTTACCACGGCCGTATCGTTCTTCCTCCTGAGTATCCAATGAAGCCCCCCAGCATCATCCTGCTCACTGTAAGCCGTTTCCCATTTGCCATTAGTTTCCCAGAGCCAAACACTGTATAAACACCAGTTCATAGTCTCAAAGGTTCATTTCACTCTCACATTATCCACCTATCGATCGGATGAAGTTCGTCTCACAGTCATCCAACTGTGACAAACTGATATAGTGAACGTTATAGTGGGTCCTGCAGCGAGTAACACAGAGAACTTTCTACACGTCTTTCATCACGTCTTTGCTAATATATTACTTTAGCTGCTAGCTAGGACTTAAAAGCCAAGGAAACACAAAGCGTAATGGTTTTTAAACACTAAACTTTTGCTCATCTGCGCTTGTCTTTTATAAACGTGTTAAATAATGCTGAATAATTTGAAATGCCTGATTAGTACATGATTAGCTAATTCCGAATGATTAATTCAGTTATTATTAATAATTTGTTCAATTATTATTACTGAATTAAACCCTAATAAGTTCAGTTTACTCAAATATTTTGAGGTAATTTGGTCCCTCAAATGAATTGCGTTTTAAGAACTCACTGAAATTATATGTGGAGTTACATATATACTCCATATACAGTTATAAAGTTGAACAAAGTTTAACAAAGTATACATCACACAGTGTACTATTACATAAGCTTCATCTTTTAGGTTTACGTAACTACAGCAGCATTTTCATTTAGTTTTCACAACAGTTATATAAATGTAATGACTACAGACTGAGATGTAAAAGAAGTCTTCAGAACTACATACTCTAACACCGGTGTTAGAGTAGATGTTAGTATTGGCAGTAATTGTTGTCTTGTTACAACCAAACTGACCACTCAACAAAGTCACTAAACACGTTCATGCTTAGGACACCCAAAACATGTGAAGTGCCTTCACCCAGATCTGACATGTGAATGTGTTGTTTATTTGAAAGCAACGGCTGAAGGAAAAATAAGAGCTAATAATAAACAGAAATAAACTAACTGGATAGGAATTCTGGGTAACTCTCTGTATTCCCGTCTTCTCTTATTGCTTGTCTTTTGAGTTTGTTCTACTCACTAAAATAAGTGCACTTGAATTTTCAAAACAGACAGTATAAACAACGTACCTGGATTAAATGGTCTCAGCTCATTGTAAGCAAATATTCACATTTACATTTACATTTAAGGCATTTAGCAGACGCTCTTATCCAGAGCGACTTACAACCGTGCTTAGTGTTCCATTGGATAATATTCCAGCTAGTACAGGAAGTTCAGAGCCTAAAACTCACCATGAGCTCAGACACTGCCCAAACAGGGGGCCAGTGCTGATACCTAGATAGATCAGTACACACATATAGAGCAAAAAGAGCACTACCTGGCAACCCCAGCCCAGTGCTCACACCTATAGAAAAGAAAAGGTCATTATAAGTGCAATATAAGTGCAACACAACACAAGTACATACACAACTTACACCTCTAC
>CM067481.1:5165613-5266762 GCA_034552555.1 Semaprochilodus insignis
CAATCTATGAATCCCGTCACTCAGACCCCGCAGATATTTATAGCCCCATCTTCCTCGTGCAGCGCCATCTGCAGGAGTTTGAAGTTACTACCACCTTAAACACACAAGGTGACTCATTTTTGGCCTGGCGCAATGAGTGACTTTAGAACTTTAACTTTAGAAATCCTTGACTTGAAAAGCAAACCCCGAAAGTAGAGAAACTCTGCAGGTCAGTAGAGTGTGATGTTTCTTTTCCAACAAGGCCATGAACCTGAGTTATGGACCCTAGAATATTCCAAATTGGTATGTGACTTATTTGCACTCTAGGCATCATTCCCGAGACAGCAGCACACCTAGTAAAGCAGAACGTAACTGGCTTGAGATTTGATCTCCACTTTTGAAATATAGCATTATATTATGACTTAGTTTTCTTCATTTGTATTCTGTCGCTGTCCAAAGAAAAACAAGTGTCTCCAAAACGGCAACTTTACAAGACAGAGCAAATTTAAGGCTTAATTTGATTTTAATGTAAGTCCCAAGCAGTTTTGAGCCATATTTGTTGGTCCATTCATCGTAAAATTTTCACACAGTGTAAACAGCAGCTACTTTGTTCCAATGATGCACAAAAGTAAAAATCGACAAAAGTGGAGATACATGTTTTTCTTTGGACAGTGACGATGTTCATCTTCCTGGTGTCCTTGTAAACATTTGTAAGTTAACACAGGCCTAATATACACAAGCAGAATCAACAGGAATGAAACTTGGTGGGTGGGGTTGTTTGACATCATGAGACATGCGAAGGATTCAAGTTTTACACTCGGCCGCACAAGTGACGTTAGCAAAGACGGACCTTGTCGGCACACCTGACTGACTATATAAGGTTGCCCTATTGCGCTTGCTTGCCTTCTGCTGTTGTGTTAGTTGCATCTTTTGCAAATACAGTATGCCTCGGAGAAGAGAGCAATTTGAGCATCGTAGGATGGTCTCATTGACGTATTGCGCACCATACCGGTCATGCAGATACAACCATAGCACGCTGTTGGTCGCAGTGGAGTGAAGAAGGCACGTACAAGCAACATGAAGGATCTGGAAGACCTACATGAACCATGGAGAGGGAGAACCTACGGATTGTCCGACATGCGTGGAGTGACCCAACAGCCATCATTTATGAGTCATCCTGTTAGTGCCAGCGCCATTGGCAGACGGCTGCATGACGCCATTGGCAGACGGCTGTGCATGCGAATCATTACACAGGAACTGGAGGAGCTGTGTGAGAATATTCAAGCTGCATGAGATGGATTATCACAGGACACCATTAGGAACCTCCACAACTCCATGGACATGGACAGGTAACACTTAAGACCCTCTTAACCCAAAACCCTGAGGGACCAGCCTGTTCAAAAAAGCAATAAGAAAAGAGCTCAGAAAATTCCAGTCCATGAGTTGAGGGACTAACCAGACTGATGTTGGCCTTTCTAGATTCTGTTATAAGCATGGCAGCGAAGCAGGGCCTGGGTTCCCTACCGAGTAGCTACTAATAAATTGAACAAAGCTGTGTTATGCCTTTGGAAACGCAGCTTATTGGGGCCTTAAGTATAAACCGCTGTAAAAGCAATTAGCGTCCGACGCTGTCATGCTTTTTAAGGCATGCTGTATGATTTCGAGGGCTTAAACGTTGCCTCCTGCCTAAACGCCTTTGAGATTGAACCAGTCGGCCTAGTGTGGCGAAGGAGAGGGTGGGGCAGAGGGGGGTTTCGGGTTAAATGAAGCTGAGATCCCGTCTAAGCTCCTCTCTCAGCCCTGAGTGAACTCTCTATGAAGAGATGAGCGGGAGAGAGAGAGAACGGGGAAGCCAGAAAGAGACTCGCCATCTGCTGCCACAGACTTTTCTCTGAAAGAGGAGAGAGTAAAGGAGCTCAGCAAATGGCTGCTTTACTTACTGCTGCCTGCTGTTTACTAAACGAGAGCAAACGAAAGTGTGTACTCATCTTTCTTGCGTGTCGATGGTGTTTGTTGTCAAAATGGATTTTTTGGGAATATCTTGGAAGCTACAGTGTTATGGACAAAAGTCCACCCTTTGAGTCAAAGTGGATATCAAGTGCAAGTATTTGTTTTCCTTTCAGTATCAGAAGAAAGCTGGCCGGAAGCGTCTTTAGCTAGAAATTCCTTCAACCAACCGATCAATAAATAAATAAAGAAATAAAGAAAAAAATAAAAGTAAATATAAGTAAAGAAAATAAAAATAAATAAAAGTAAAGAAACCCTCCAAACATAAATAAATAAAAATAAATAAATAAATGAAGCCTTCGAATAAATAAATAAATAAATAAAGTCTACAAATTAATAAATAAATAATGCCTCTAAATAAATAAATAAATAAATACAAGGAAAACCTCCAATATTAAGTAAGTATAATTAATAAATCATTATTGTGTGCACTTATTGCACTCTTTCATTCTTCCAGTCCTAAAACAACCAGTTACAGCTGTGTCCTCCCAGCAAAAGCTGTTCCCCTGTTACTGACATTCCATCCAAAGACATGGAAAATTAAAGGGAAATAAGTGTAAACACAGAAGCTCCCTGGAGAGCTCCCTAGAGTCCAAAAATTGTTTAAAATCAGAGAGAAAAATGGGACTCCCAAAACCCAGGACAACTGTCACAGTACACTTAAAAAGATGGCTCTTCAGAGGTTCTTTAGTAATGGCAGTGATTCTGTTTAGAACCATGAGGTCTACAGTAAATGGAACTATTTTATGCTTAAATGGTTCTTTGTGTGGTTAAAAGATTATTCATATTGATGGAGATTGTGTTGTATATATTTCTAAATTTGTAAAGTGAGTATTTCCTGCCCTGCACATTTTAATGTTTGCACTGTTGCCTACACAAAATGCCACTGCTATATAGCACCAATAATGGCAAGCTTGCAACAATGAAAGAACCTTTTTTGTCTCATTGGTATTGCTATTGGTGCTGGAACATTGCCTTTACTAAAGGTGCTGTTGCTGTTAGTGGTATTGCTATACCTAGCACCTTTGGTGCTGGAACCATTGCCTATAATAAAGAACCCTTGAAGAACCATCTTTTTCAGGTGTGTATTTAAAGCTTTGAATATTTTTTTTATTATTATTATTATTATTATTATTTAGTATTTGAGAGAGAGAAGAAAAGCATACTCATGCTCCCTATGAAGGATGCCTAGCTGTAAAGAAGCTATACTAAGCAAAGAAAACAGACAAAAAATGCACTGGAGAAAAATGGACATCCAAGATGTAGAGTAAAGGTTTATTGGCTAAAGAGTCTAAATTTGCATTTGGGATTATTGGGATAATAAGGATAGGATTCAGAAAATGCATCCAACTTTGAAGGTGCCCTGCAGATTTCTTTGAAAAACTGAAAACAATTTTCCCGAAAAGAATGGAAGTTGTAATAAATGCAAAGATGCACTAAATACTGACTTTTTATTGCTTGAGGTTCAATATACATTTCCTGCTCTTTGTTTTGTAACTGTTTAAGTTACTGTATATGTACCCGCATGTTTGTGTGGGCAC
Organism: Semaprochilodus insignis; assembly: GCA_034552555.1. Classification (NCBI taxonomy): domain Eukaryota; kingdom Metazoa; phylum Chordata; class Actinopteri; order Characiformes; family Prochilodontidae; genus Semaprochilodus; species Semaprochilodus insignis. The sequence goes on from CM067481.1 coordinate 5,169,141, forward strand.
TTCTGTTGATCTGTTTTAGAATTAGGGATGTCCCATGTCTTACCGAAAACTGATTTGGTTTTACTAACTCAGTTGTGGCGTTAATTGTTCGGCTACAAAATACAAAAGTCTGCTCATACTCAGCAGCACCTGATGCTCAATATTCCGTGACCCAGATCAGGACTGGGGACCAAAACAGTGTCTTGGGACATCCTTATATGCTATTTTCACTCTTCTACAGTCCTGCATCCTGTTCTAGTTAAGTGAGTAACCGCGACCTGAGTTAACAAATAATCGGATTATCTGTTGGCTAATTAAAATATATTCACTCATTTATAGTACTGGCTCCAAGAGATCTGATTCTATATTTAGGTCTCAAATGCAAAATCAACATTATACTGATGCAGATATGATGATGATAGTAGATAATTCACTCCTCAGAAGACACAACAATTGTTGAATACTCAATACAATTTTATACGCAACACGCAATTATCAGATCCGTCCACTCGGGGAAAGGGGTTCGAAGAATACCTGACATCATAAAAGGTTCTTTGGTGTGTTACATGCAATTACACATTTCCACCAGAGAGGTCTCCAAATCCCCCAGTATGACATAGTGTAGCTGTAACACTCTTAATATGACACATATGGTCATTCTGACAGACATAAAATGTAAGGAGCACAATAGCTTCTATTGCACCAGGAAGATGAAATGACTTCTGCACACATGGAACTGCAGAAAGTGTAATGGTACAATTAGATTAATTGACTTTAGAATGGACTGCATGTACTATGGAATAGTTTTATTTCACCCAAAGCTTCTTTAACTGTTGACTGCAGTTACTTCATACACGGTTAACTGAGTATGCAAACTGTGTTACTGCCTAGCTTAAGCTAACACAGACCTTCAGCTTGCTACAGATTAATAGATATTTTAACCCTATTCAGAACCCTCCACTAAACAGGTAAATTATAACTGTGTTGAGCCCAAAGATTGACCCTGCATCTGTTCTGTCCAGAGTCAGACCACGGTCCCCATGTTAATGTGGCATTTCATATGCTGCATTATCTCCCAGCCAGGTTAAAGAGAATCATGGACAAATTTCCTCTGAACTTTGAAGAAAATGCAAATGGCCCAGCGCTCATGAATAAGAAAGTGGCTCTGTCCTCTTTAGAGTGCAACAGATATGCTTCCAGGAAGACCGCATACAGCCAGGGTTTTGGAATAGCGAGGGAGAACAGAACAGCAAAGACGGGGTGGCTCTAATGTGTTTGGTAATCGTGTTTGAAAGAAAGAACTCAATTGTCTGTGTGTGAATATATGTGTATTGTGAACTAATCTTTGGCTAACAGTGATTGAAGGGTTTCTGTCTATCATAGGCCTTTGAAGTTTGGTTGTCATTTTGTTGTCGACGTCATGCCCATATAAAGAACTCCTCATACGCTATGTAGTCAGAAGTACACTCATAGTCAAAAAGCACAAATAGCTGCTCCCAAAAGGAATCAACCAACAGGAATGAAACTTGGTGGGTAGGTTTGGCATTGTGAGACATGCAAATGATTAAAGTTTCACGCTCATGTGACGTTAGCGTGGATGGGCCTTATCACTGTACCTGACTCACCCAACAGCCACAATTGCAGACACTGAGCATCACTACACTGAGTCATCCTGTTAGTGCCAGCACCATTGGCGGATGGCTGCAAGACGCAGGACTAAATGCATGCAGACCGTTATGACGACTGTCCTTAACACCACGTCTGCAAAGACTGCAGCGGTGTCGTGCCAAATTGTCAAGGAGTGACTCAGAATGGCAGCGGGTCATCTTCAGTGACGAGTACCGCTTTTGTCTTGGTGGAGACGACCAACAGATCCGTGTGTGGAGGCACCGTGACCACCAAGATGAATGGTTCGTTGTAACGTGTCACATGTCCAGAAGGCCTGGTGTGTCTCCACCTCCACCCCTACCGCACAATCTGCAGAAACTGTGTGAGAATATACAAGCTGCATGGGATGGATTATCACAGGACACCATTAAGAACCTCTACGACTCGAGACGTCTGGCGTGTTGCGTTGGCAAAAATGGTGGCCCGACGCCATACTGAGAGACACTACTTCTGTATGTGTAGCTCAATAAATATTGCTGATATCAGTCTAAATGTATCATCATTTATTGTTCCTGGTAACCTTTATCTTCCTTCCCAATAGCACTGCAATCCCACACTTCTTTCTGGGTGCAGCTATTCTTTTCATGATGAGTGTATGTAGACACCTGATGAGCTTGTTGGACATTCAATTTTAAAACCATGGACATTAAAAGGAGTTCCTTCACACCAAACTCTGCACCAAACCATGTCTTCATAGCCCTTGCTTTGTGCACAGGGGTACATTTCTGCTGAAACAGGAAAAGGGCAAACTTTACTGTTTGCACTATGTATTCTGGAAGGGAGCGCTTTCCTGGCATCGTTCAATCCCAGAGCCATCCATCAGACTGCCAGACAGAGAAGTGTGATTAATGACTCCAGAGAACACATTTTCACTGCTCCAGAGTCCAGTGGTGACATGTTATACACCACTCCAACCAACGCTTGGCATTTCGCATGGGCTTGGTGCAGCTGCTCTTTTCCATTCTCTCTCTCTTGATTTCTCTCTTTCTTAGCTGTTTTTCTTGCTCTTTCTTTGTTCTCTCGAGTCTGAGGATGTTATGAGTGGTGTGTGTCTGAATTAGAAGTTCGCTAATACAACAGCAGTAAATGCGTTATTCGCAGATAAATGGGGGAGGGGGGATGATCTTGTAACGGTCACTAACGGTGCCTATAAGTGCCTGTATTGAGCGCATGCGCGCTGTACAGTGTGAGAGAGAGAAAGAAGAAACGTTAACAGTATAACTGCAACACACGCGGGATGGTTGCTCCAGGTTGTAGCCTGTATGTTCTGCCGCGCTGCTGTTATTCGGGATTGTGATGAATGAGGTGTGGGTGCTCCCCTGCCCAATAAATGGTCTCCAGTACACCGCAATGGCTGTCTCCCGCATGGGTTTCTCTACGGAGGTCGGGGCAAGTAGCTAACCACGTGTTGCATCTCTCTCCCAACCACCCAACCACCAAAGTTCGTTACAGTCTTCTGTCCAGTATTTTTTTTTTGTAAATGCATTGACACATGAATAGACCTGCTCTGATACTGCAGAGTGAACATGTCAGCAGTGGGGACATTTCTCATGGTTTCAGCTGAGGACGACACTACTACTGCTTACAGCAGATATTCAGCTGGATTCCAGAGACACGCAAACACATTACACACCTTCAGCACTAATCTAATTAGGTTGTTGAAAACTCATCACTCCAGGGACCCATGTAGATAAAAGAGTATGATATGTCTAGCATTAGCATCTCTGGAGTTTTACCCTGTTACCTTGTACTTTATGTCTCAGTGCTGTCACATTGAAATCCGTCTTTTACTTGCCAGCTCTGAAGGTAGAAATGTTTGCAATGTCAAGATTTTTTTTTCGGTTAGGAAGTTTTGCTTCTCCAGTAGAGTTACTGAGATACAGCAATGACGGTATGGAACTTACACTATATTGCCAAAAGTATTCGCTCGTCTGCCTTCACATGCATATGAACTTGAGTGACATCCCATTCTTAATCCATAGGGTTTAATAAGATGTCGGCCCACCCTTTGCAGCTATAACAGCTTCAACTCTTCTGGGAAGGCTTTCCACAAGGTTTAGGAATGTGTTTATGGGAATTTCTGACCATTCTTCCAGAAGCGCATTTCTGAGGTCAGACACTGATGTTGGACGAGAAGGCCTGGCTCGCAGTCTCCTCTCTAATTTAGCCCAAAGGTGTTCTATCAGGTTGAGGTCAGGACTCTGTGCTGGCCAGTCAATTTCTTCCACACCAAACTCGCTCATCCATGTCTTTATGGACCTTGATTTGTGCACTGGTGCGCAGTCATGTTGGAACAGGAAGGGGCCGTCCCCAAACTGTTCCCACAAAGTTGCTGAAGCATTAAGAGTTCCTTTCACTGGAACTAAGGGGCCGAGCCCAACTCCTGAACAACAACCCTACACCAGAATCCCCCCTCCACCAAACTTTACACTTGGCACAATGCAGTCAGACAAGTACCGTTCTCCTGGCAACCGCCAAACCAAGACTTGTCCATCGGATTGCCAGACGGAGAAGTGTGATTCGTCACGTCTCCACTGCTCTAGAGTCCAGTGGCAGCGTGCTTTATGTCACTGCATTCGACACTTTGCATTGCGCTTGGTGATGTAAGGCTTGGATGCAGCTGCTCGGCCATGGAAACCCATTCCATGAAGCTCTCTACACACTGTTCTTGAGCTAATCTGAAGGCCAGATGAAGTTTGGAGGTCTGTAGCGATTGACTCTGCAGAAAGTTGCCGACCTCTGCTCACTATGTGTCCGCTAAACCCCGCTCTGTCATTTTACGTGGCCTACCACTTTATGGCTGAGGTGCTGTCGCTCCCAATCACCTATGGGTACCTTCTTTACCATTTAAGGTGGAATGGGAAAACTGGCAAATAAGAAGCTGACTTTAGCTTCAGTAGGAGACGAGTATTGTGTTTAGTTCAACTGCAGGTGTGCACTGCTGATAGATTTAGACAGTTGCACAAAAGACAGGCCAACATAAATAACTTCACCTGTTATGCAGTTACAATGAGATTGCAATGACTTCTCCATCTTGTTTTGCAACGGTCCACGTCCTTAGTGGTGTTTTATCGGCTCTTTGAGGGTGGTTTAGAGAGAGAGAGAGACTTAGAGAGAGGTGCTGTGGCATGGTATGTTTTTTGCTAGCTTAATCCACAGGACAGTTTAACACAAGACGACTAAACGACAGTCATTGTGGATCACCTTCGTGCCGAGGTCAACCCCAAAGCTAACAAAAACATTGTACACGGTCGTATTAGAATATTCAAACCACCTCCTTGTATCTACACTCAGTGTCCATTATATCAGCTCCACTTACCATATAGGAGCACTCTGTAGTTCGACAGTTGCAGACTATAGTCCATCTGTTTCTCTGTATACTTTATTATCCTGTTCTTCAGTGGTCAGGACCCCCACAGGACCACCACAGAGCAGGTATTATGTGGATGTTGGGTCTTTCTCAGCACTGCACTAGTGTGTGTAGTGCTGGTACGAGTGCATCAGACACAGCAATGGTGCTGGACTCTACGAAGTGCTTCTGTATAGTAAGTGGAACTAATGAAATGGACACTAGTGTAGATGGAGTGTAGATATGAGGAGGTGGTTTTAATATTCTGATATGACCTCGATGCTTTTGTATGCTTTCATTTGTTTTCAGAAGGACGTCTGGACAAGTGGGTAGTTGCTTATATCCACTGCCCGGACAGCACGCAGAAAAACGCTCGTCTTCATAACATAAGCGTCGTGTCCAGCATATTTTGTGATTTCCTGTTTGTACCCTTCTCTCATCTCTCATCTAAACTAGCACAGTACAGGCTTGCCTCATTCACATCCATTCAACTTTTCACTTCCTTCCCTCCATTTAGATTTCGTCCACTGTTGACCCTTTAATTCAGAGGTCCCCAGTTGTGTTCTCAAAATGGTCATTATGGCTGGAGATTTCATTCTAGCCAAGCGAGAGAAGGCTAATGACCAATCAGCTGTTTGAAGATCAAATGATTAAACAAGTGGAATGAAAACCTGAAATGAGACGAAAATCTGCAGCCACACTAAGTCTTGGGATATGATTGGGCACCCGTGCCTTAATTCCTCAGGGCCTGTATATGGGGCCACACTTCCACTCCTCACACTCGTAGCTATACAGTTGACATGCAGTAGCAGTATTTGTAGTTATAACTGGACAATAAGACTTAAGATACACAGTATGTGAATAATATCTGAATAATGATCACTCTAGGGTAACATTAAGCACCATATACTTGAACTACAGCTCTGGAAAAATTTAAGAGACCACCTCAAAATGATCAGTTTCTCTAGTTGTATGGTTTCTGGGTTTGTGTTTGACCAAAATGAGCAGCTCTGTTTTATTCTATACACTACTGGAAACACGTCTCCCAAATTCCAGATCAAATACTGTATGTTAGATCTGTTTATTTAGAAAATCACTAATGACCTTCCAGAAGCCTGTTTTTTGAACCATGCTCGCTGTGCATTTCACCCCAGCCATCGCTTGCCAGTCTTTCCGTAGGTCACTCGAGGTCATCTTACAGTGGTTCAGTTACGTTCGAATGACGTGGCGCTCATCACGGTCAGTAGAGAGTGGTTTTGGCCCTCTGTCAATCTGTAGCTGTGTTGTCCTGTGTGTTTGCTGCTTGACCTTATTCTTATGAACCGGACGCTCACTGTATCTGCCAGTAAAGCTAGAACCCAACCTTCTGTTCCTCACTAAGAACCTGCTGCACATGTGGAGATGCTGATTTAAGAAGAAACTGGAGTGCTCTCTTATTTATTTCCAGAGGTGTATATACTATGTACTTCTCTTTTTAGAACCAGGATTTTGTAGCATCCTCTCCAATCGTACACTAATATTTTGGACTAAACATGCATGATGTCTTACTGTAGGTACCTCCTATACCTGTCATATTAAGTATTTCAATCATATAAAACACTGTATGGACAAAAGTATTGGGACACACCTCGTAATCATTGAATTTAGGGTTTCATTCAGTTCCACAGGTCCCTCACTTGCCACAGGTGTATAAAAATTAAGTACCTAGCCATACAGTCTGCCTTTACAAGCATTTATGAAAAATGGGGTTGTTCGCAAGAGCTCACTGAATTAGTGCATGGTACTGTGATAGGATGCCACTACTGCACCAAGAAGTCACTTTGTGAAATGTCCTTCTGAGATATTCCACAGTCAACTGTGAATGGTATTATTGAAAAGTGGAAGCATTTAGGAACCACAGCAACTAAGCCACGATATGGCTGACCATGTACCATGCAAGTAACCGAACATTGTATGTCCATATACTGTATATTCGTTTTTGAAGTTATTGCTTGATATAGGATCTCAAAGGTTTGGGGTTTCATAAAACACCTAACGTTCCCAGAGAGTGACGGGTGTTCTAAGTGAGGTCTGTACAGACGTGCTTTTATGAGTTTGGCATTCCTTTGACTTGCGCAGAGCCTTGACCTCAACTCCAGTGAACATGTATGGCTTTTTATTAAAGCAGCAAGCCACTCAAGACCTTGATTTCACTCCGCTTGGGTCTTTGGAAAACTGTGGTAACACCACCTCTCATAGCAGATGTCTCTACTTTATCCCAGGACACACACAGTTGGCATAGATACACAAAAACAGAGAGCTCAGTTGGACTAGAGAACATAATAATAAAGAAAATTAGCTGTATATTATTGCAGTTATTGCAACCAGCAGGGGCGGCATAGCAATTTTCGCAACCACCTGCGATTTCACAGCAATGACTTTGTCAGGTCCAATCCTATTGATCCATCTCCAGTGCATGTTTGTGTGTTGTCGCTCTCACCCCTCTCCTCTCCTCTCTTCCCCAGGCTGAGCCGGCCCCTGCGTCCTCCAGTGAAGCAGCCTCAGTCCCTGCAGCCCCTGGCACACGCCCCCTGAGCCCCCGGCAGCGCCGCGCCCAGAACCAGAACCGCAACCAGAACCAGAACCAGCTCCGCCGGCCCGCCTTCCCCGCATTCCCTGCTGCAGCAGCTCAGCCAGACGGCAGCCACACCGGCTCAGCCGTGCTTATCGTGCTGCTCACACTCGCTCTCGCTGCGCTCGTCTTCCGCAGGATCTACCTGGCCCAAGAGTACAAGTTCGACTACGAGCTCTGACTGGCACCCACTTCCAAAATCCCTAACTGCCACCAACCTCCACCACCATCCAGCCCAGCACTCAGCCTGCCCCTCTCAACCCAGCCCGAGACACACGCAGGGCACACACGGCTGGTAGAACTCGGAGGAACAAAAACGCAAACCCAGTAGAGAAGAACTGGGTTCTGTAGTATTGACAGCTGTGCATTCCTGTAGAGAAGGCTGAAATATTTCCCAGTTCTTTTTTTTTTTTTTCTCTGTGGTGGCTTCTGTTTTTCAGCTACACTCTTAAAAGTAAAGTGGTGTTACATAGGATCCCTTGTATTGACGCCATAAAAGAACCATGTTTTATTTAAGCAGCATTTATGTAAATGAGATAGGAGAGTGTGGAAAACCGTCTGACGTTTGTTGATGGAGCCATGCATGGATCTCAGTCTGAACCTAACGAGACTTGGGTCTTGGGCTCAGTTCAGACCAGTTTTCCACAACACTGTTATAGAATGTTCTCTCGCATTCACACTATTCTTCACACAGTTACAGGTTTTGTCCTGGAACCATTTAGGAACCTTTTATTTTTAAGAGTGTAGAAACTTGTCCTTGTCTACTGGTTCCTGAAGAACGGTTCTATTGAGCTCAGAACACAAGGGACTTCTGAGGCCTCAAAAGGCTTCTGATGCATGTGCTTTTGGTCTGAGAAAAATCAACCTGTCTAACTAATAGGCTCTATTTAATGTTAAGCAAAATAATTATTTGTATTCCAATGTCAGTAAATTAGATCTTGACAGTATCGCAACGTTAGGCTCTTAAAACACTGAACTGCGCATATGCATGTCGTGGCTGTCGGCGGCAGCCGAACTCAGCTTGAGTGTTCCATCCCATGCACAGTTCAGACTTCATGAATCGGAAGGTAGAGCCTGTCAGTTCAGGTTTAGCGCTTTTAATTGTGACTGTGTCCTTATTCAGTGACCACAAAATCAATACAGCTCAGTTTATTCAATAACTTGTGCAATGTAAAGATATTGTATGATTTTTAAGGATGATACGAGGATGATTAAAAATGAGAACATCCATTGTGTGGGTTCTTTTTTGTTGATTGTTCTGTTGTAGAATGTTTTCCCACGTCCGCACTATTCTACACTGCCTGGCCCAAAAAAGGTCACAGTTTAGATTTCAACAAGTACACAAAATTCATCAAAAGAATAGTTGCACAAATAGCTGCACCCAGAAGGAATCGTTTGGGTAGGTTTGACATTGTAAGACATGCCAATGATTCAAGTTTCACAGTCCACATGCATGTGCATGTGACGTAAGCAAGGACGGGCCTTATCGCTGTACCTGGCTGACCCAACAGCCACCATTGCAGACATTCATCGAGCAGTGATCCCTCCATGAGTCTGGTACGACCGGTACGATGACTGTCCTTAACACCACGTGAGCGTCACCAAAGACTGCAATGGTGTCATGCCAGACTGTCATGGGGTGACTCAGAATGGCAGCGGGTCATCTTCAGTGATGAGTCCCGCTTTTGTCTTGGTGGAGACGACCAACGAATCTGTGTGTGGAGGGACCGTGGTCAGCACCAAGATCAACTGTTTGTTGTCACGCGTCACTAGTCCAGAACACCTGGTGTCACTCCACCTCCACCCCTACCGCACCATCTGTAGGAACTGTGTGAGAATGTTCAAGCTGCATGGGATGGATTATCACCTGGACAAAGAGCACCACTACAGTGGATGGGGATCTAGTTCGTAATCAAGTGGCAGCTCCAGGTAGCTGTCAAAGTGCTAACCTGTCTTCAAAGACATTTTATCAGTTTAGGTTTAATATATAATCCATGTAAAAGTATAAATACAGCAATAAACACCATTTTACCATCAAAGCTTACTAACCACATACAGGGGCTACTTAGCTGGTTCCTTTAGTACTTGTATCTGAGAGAAAGAAGACCCAGCCACAGTAACTTGCGTCAGTAAAACTGTATGACCTCATTCCCTTTTCCAGTCTATGCAATCAGGCTTGTGCAAGTTTAAAATGAAAAGTGTTCAGGAAAGATCCCTTGGAGGAAAGACATGAGTACAAAGAGAGAAGAGTGACAAGACAACAAAGAAAACTTCACCTGCTAAGCTATTCCTCATTTAACAGGTGTCTCTACTGAAGGTGTTTACTAACCCAACCCCTGCCTAAACCTCAGCGGATATGGCATCAGTTTGGCATCAGCCCTTGATAAATATGAAGAATTTAAAAGCTAATATGGTCATTAATTACTGAGCAAAATGTCCATGAATTACTTATTTTTAGCTATCCTTAGTTGAACCTCTGTTGGCAGGCATAATAACAGTCCTGGTTGCTTTTGAGAAGTCATGTTGCCTCCATCTTCTTACACCAAATTTGCAGTACTGTCAAGATTCAGAGGCCACTCTTCATTTACACTCATCGCCAATAGAACAGCTGCACCCAGAAGGAGGTGTGGGATTGCAGTGCTATTGGGAAGGAAGATAAAGATTACCAGGAACAATAAATGATGATAAGTTTAGACTGATATGATCAATATTTATTGAGCTACACATACAGAAGTAGTGTCTCTCAGTATGACGTCAGGCCGCCATGTTTGCTAAAGCAACATGGCAGACGTGTTGGCATGGAGTTGTAGAGGTTCCTAATGGTGTCCTGTGATAATCCATCCAATCCATAATCCAGTGACACCAGACCTTCTGGACGTGTGATGCGTGATAACAAACCGTTCATCTTGGCTCTGACCACAGTGCTTCCAAACACGGATTCGTTGGTCATCTCCAGCAAGACAAAAGCGGGACTCGTCACTGAAGATGACCCGCTGCCATTCTGAGTCTCTCCATGACAGTCTGGCACGACACCATTGCAGTCTTAGGCAGGCTGAGGTAGTGTTAATGGTTTGCGTGCGTGTAGTCCTGCGTTGTGCAGCCAATGGTGCTGGCATTAACAGGATGACTCATGGAGGGCATCTCTGCCCTCTGAATGTCCGTAATTGTGGCTGAACTGAACGCACTCACACTCTTCTCTGAGGTATACTTCACTTGCAAAGGATGCTACCAACACAACAGCGAATGAAAAGCATGCACAACAGGACAACCTTATATAGCCAGTCAGGTACAGCGGTAAGGCCTGTCCATGGCTTACATCATGGGTGCAGCTGAGTATTAAACTTGAATCATTTGCATGTCTCACGATGTCAGACCTACCCACCAAGTTTCATTCCTGTCGGTTAATTCCTTCTGGGTGCAGCTATCTTTTCCATGATAAGTGTATTAAATGTACTAGCCATCATATACGAGCTAATCATGTTTCAGGATCAGTAAATAAAAACAAAGTTTAACATATTGAACAGGAATAAATCACAGAAGCTTTAAGAACTATGGTGCATTGCAAAAGTCTTCACCCAGTTCTTTCCTGTTACCTGTTTGTTACATTACAACCTGGAAATAAAATGATTTTTATCTAAATGTTATACCCCAATCTGTTGAAGTGGAATGAAGAAATGCCTTAATGGAAAAAATAAATAAATAAATAAAAATTAAAACTCAACTACAGCAAAAACAAAAAGTGTAAGTGTATTAACCCCCTTTCTTTGAAGATATGGTCTAACCAATTAACTTCAGAAGTCACGTAATTAATTGAGTAAGATCCACCATTTGTGCAATCACATGATCTGTCACATGATGCCAGTATAAATTCATCTGTTCTGAACGGCCTTTGAGTTTGCAACAGGGATGAAAAAAAAATTCCCAAACTTTGAAACATCCTAGAAAGTACCTTTCAATCCATTATACCAACACTGAAAGAATATGGCAGAACTACGAACAAGAAAAGGGCGGCCACCGAAACTCACAGACCGGGCAAGGAGTATTAATAAGAGATTCAACAATGACAACAAAGAAAACACTGAAGGAAAGACAGCAGAGATGGGAAATAGATAGGAATGTGTCCATAGGACTACTTTAAGCCTTATACTCCACAGAGCAGGGCTTTATAGTGACCACTAAAAAAGTCATTGCTTAAAGAAAAGAATAAGAAAACGTGTGGAGTTCAGCAAACAGAATGCAGCAAAAAAAAAAAAAAAAAAAAAAAAAAACCTTTCTGGCCATCATGGCAAATGTTGTGTGTGCCGCAGACTCAACCCTTCACATCACGTTGAGAACACCATTCCCACAGTGAACCATGGTGTTGGGATGCTTTTCATTGGCATGGGCTGGAAAACTGGTCAGAATGAAAGGAAAGATGGATGGCAGTAAATGCAGGGTGATTCCTAAAGAACTTCCCAAATATTTGAGACCTAAACAGAGCTTCACCTTCCAACAGGACAATGACCCTAAACATCCTGATAAAGATACACTGGAGTGGTTTAAAGGCAAGCATTTAAATGCCTTGGAATGACCTAGTCAAAGCCCAGACCTCAGTCCGATTGTATACCAACACAACACATCTCACTTGAAGGAGCCGGAGCAGTTTGCCCTGAAGAATAGCCAGAAAATTCCAGCGACTACATGTGATAAGACTCCAAAAAACCTGCAGGAGGCAAAAAGACTATTACTCAATCCCAGTACAGGAGGCAAAAAGACTATTACCCAATCCCAGTGCAGGAGCCAAAAAGACTATTACTCAATCCCAGTGCAGGAGGCAAAAAGACTATTACCCAATCCCAGTGCAGGAGGCAAAAAGACTATTACTCAATCCCAGTTCAGGAGGCAAAAAGACTATTACCCAATCCCATTTCAGGAGGCAAAAGACTATTACTCAATCCCAGTGCAGGAGGCAAAAGACTATTACTCAATCCCAGTGCAGGAGGCAAAAGACTATTAGCCAATCCCATTTCAGGAGGCAAAACACTATTAGCCAATCCCGTTGCAGGAGGCAAAAGACTACTACCCAATACCATTGCAGGAGGCAAAAACCCACCAGCCAATCCCATTTCAGGAGGCAAAAGACTATTAGCCAATCCCATTTCAGGAGGCAATAGACTGTCAGCCAGTCCCAAGGCAGTAGGGCGTGGTTTGCCAAAGCATTGGCTCGCGGCCCGCTGGCTTCCTCCCCTCAGCGCGGACGCGTAGGTGCGCATCGAGCCAATCAGAGCGCACTTTCTCCGGCGGCTGGGAGACGCGAACCGGGACGCGCCCAAAAACTTTATCAGTGCGTTTTCCGCCTGCTCCACTTCTCTCGTTAGGGCGATGCGGGTCGCCGCGCGCGTCCCTCCGTACGATGCCCAGAGCGCCTGACGGAACCGCTCCGCTCTTGCGTGGACTCCCGAGTCGAGCCCCATCATGCCTTACGCCGCCAAGCTGCTGCTCCTGATCCTCTGCCTCGCTGCGCTCGCGGAGGGCGACAAGCACAAGAGCAGGAAACGGAGGTGGTCGGCAAATCTGGAAGCCCACAAACATGGAACGTATGTACTGATTTGTTACTCCTGCTTTTCTAGTAAGGCTGTACTGCTGGACCGCTGGCCACTCTTTGGGCGTTTGAATGGAACTCTTTTGGAGAATCGATGGCACGACGGACGCTGGCCATGTTATACAGCGCTGTACGTGCTGTTAGAAGCGCGGTCAGTGATATACAGAGCGCCGCGTACAGTGTTAATTGCATTGTCCATGGAGCTACAGGCGCTGTCCATGGTGCTGAAGACGCTGGCAACGTTACAGAGAGCTGTCCACTGTGCTGAAACCGTGTTCCGCGCTATAGAGCGCTGTCCATGGTACTAAAGGCACAGTATATGGCAGCTTCTCCTTAATGAATGCATGAAATGACCACCAAATTCGCTTATGGCGTCTTAAACCGAGCCCAGAGGCATAAATAGCATGCTTATTCTGGCACCGTGGCTTTGGCGCAGAGCGGATGGCGTGCGTAAAAGTCAGGCTGGCGCACGGTTCTGCACGCCAAATCCAAACGGTTTTTGTAGCATTCATCCAGGATGGACTGTTGGGGGCGATTTATGTGCGTACTGGACGCTCTACCTTTTGAGGTCAGTTTGAAAAAAATGACCTCGCGAAGTGATGCGTCAACACCTTACATCCTAATAGCTATTAAGTTCCTGTACTGTACCACATGCAACATGGCAGTGACTGCTAACGGGTTGTGGTTTGTACATTAGAATATTCCTTCATAAGGAAAAACAATAACAGTCTGTTTATATGATGATATGAAGGTCTACATTTCCATGTTGTGTTTTCCTGGTCTTTCCTGACTTCTTGCAGGCTTTTTGTTTGTTTTGAGGGAAACCTTTATTCTAATTTAGACTGGAAATGCCTGAGGGAGCCATTGGGATAGAAAGAAAATGAGCTGGGCTGGAAATAAACATGCATTTATGAGAGCATTGTTTCATGGCAGAGAGGAGCCGCGTGTCTTTGCTTATTCCCAATGACGGCCCTCGGGGTGATTTTCATGTGCAATATCATGCAGTAACATTCGGGGGCAACCAGCGCGATGGCAGTGAGGGATGAAAGTCATTTTTTTGATTATGACACATCACCCCTTCAGAGGCTCTCTGGTGGTTTGGATGCACACTAGCAAATGGCTCTGTTAATAGTGTGTCATTTCTAATTGAGCTTTGTTGATGAGTAAAATGGAGTGAGCTATGTTCTGTAGTAAAGTAGAAACACTGTCTTGCAGCCCGCTGTCCAAAAAAGTGGTTGATGGAACCAAGACGCGCAAGGTGAAAACGGACCACCTGCTGCGGGTGGAGGATCATGATTTTACCATGAGGCCAGCTTTTGCAGGTAACGCAATGAGTTTCATTGTTTTATCATTATATGTGTCGTCACTGTCCAAGGAAAAGCATGTATCTTCACTTTTTTGAGAACGATTTGGACTTTCCTACATCATTTAAACACAGCAGCTGCCCTTTACATTGTGTGAAAATTTCGAGATGATTGGGCCAATAGAAATGGTCCAAAATTGCCTGGAATGAAGCAATTATATTAAAATCCATTGTAGATAAAAACGGTTTTTGGCCACTCTCCTGTCAAGTTACCATTTTGAAGATACTTCTTTTCCTTTGGACAGCGACGACACGTTCATCACTGCTGTGAGAACAAATGCTCCATTTTTGTCAATGTTTCAGTTTTGGACCTAGTTTGAAAGTACCTGGTGTCCTTTACATAATGTATACATTTAGTAATGAATGGACTAAAAGAAATGGTCCAAAAAAGTCTGGTTACATCGACTTACACTGATTAAAAGTAAAGTATGTTTTTTCTGCCACCTGTAAAGTTATTATTTTATGGCATATACTGTATATACACACATACAGAAAAATGCCATATAAACAAAAAAACAGTTGCATAAATAGCTGCACCCAAAAGGAATGACAGGAATGAAACTTGGTGGGTAGGTTTAACATTGTTAGACATGCCAATGATTCAAGTTTCATGCTGGGCTCCACATGTGATGTAAGCAAGGACGGGCCTTATCGCTGTGTTGTCATGCGCCACATGACCATAAGGCCTGGTGTGTCTCCACCTTCTCCCCTACCACACAATCTGCATGAACTGTGTGAGAATATTCAAACTGCATGGGATGGATTATCACAGGACACCATTAGGAACCTCTACAACTCCATGCCGAGACGTCTGGCA
This sequence comes from Semaprochilodus insignis, assembly GCA_034552555.1. Taxonomy (NCBI): domain Eukaryota; kingdom Metazoa; phylum Chordata; class Actinopteri; order Characiformes; family Prochilodontidae; genus Semaprochilodus; species Semaprochilodus insignis. The sequence goes on from CM067481.1 coordinate 5,184,509, forward strand.
TGTTGCATTAGAAAACATGGCAGCCCGACACCATACTGAGAGACACTACTTCGGTATGCGTAGCTCAAATAATATTGGCCATATCAGTCTAAATGTATCATCATTTATTGTTCCTGGTTGTTCCTTATCTTCCTTCCCAATAGCACTGCAATCCCACACCTCCTTCTGGGTGCAGCTGTTCTTTTAATGATGAGTGTACATAATACAGGTGAAAAAATAGTTTACTTTTAATCAGTGTAAGTCAATTGAAGCAAAAATGTTCACGTCATTACATAAAAACGCTGTAGTAAAAAAGACAGGCAAAGAAAAGGTGCTTTTCAGTGATGTGGGCTAATTAGAGACAGAGATAATGCTTCTGTTCTGTGGCATATACTGTATATACACACATATAAAAAATGGCATGTCAGAAAAGGCCTTGTATGTCCAAAAAGTCTGGTTGCATTGACTTACATTAAATTAAAGTGAAGTATGTTTTTTCCTTCACCTGTACAAGTTACGATTTTGGACATACAGGGTTTTTTTCTGACACCAGCATTGTGTATATGTCATTTTTTGTATGTGTGTCTATTGCATTAAATAGAATAGAATAGAATAGAATAGAATAGAATAGAATAGAATAGAATTGAATTGAATTGAATTGAAATAAACTTTATTTGTCCCTGTTGGGCAATTCATACAGCAGAGCTACATGCCTGTGTAAAGAAACAGTACCCCCTTTTACCGACCATAAGTGCTGTGCTAGAGATCTTTCACAATGGAAGCTGTAATAAAAGGTGGACACACTAAAATATGTGATATTATTTTCAGCAGTTGAAGCCTCTGCTAAGTATATGTTTCACACTAACGCTAGAGCTTCAGGCTGGGCTGCTTTGCAAATGAGCCACAATACAGAGCAGCCAATCAGAACAGAGGTGATTTGCATATGTCAGTCTTAAATGTACAGCAGTCTGTTGAATTAGTTAAAGGGTCGTGTGGGTCGTGCTGATTGTACCACATCAACCTGCACATAGACCTGCTGAAGGAAAGGAAGAATAATACCAGAGCTGAAGGATACGGGCCCTTTGAAATTAAAGCTGGGGGTCAGTTTCAGCCTGCTGGCTGCTGGTGCTGGCTGTGCCGTCCACTAGGGGTCAGGCAGCTGTGGTGACAGCTTTTCTTGCCAAGAAGTCATTAGGTTATATCACAGATATAAGGTCTTATCTCTTGATCAGATGATACCTTTCAAAAGGAATACCAGCTGCCGTGGCATTACGGTAATGTGTCTCTCACAGTCAGCACTGAAGCGGCTGTGGCAGTGAGGGAGTGATACCTGCTCTTCCTGCGGTGAAGCCGTCTGGAGATCTGACAGCATTAGTGAAGCTTTAATTCCCCTCTCAGTTATTACACCTGAACCTCGTTCCCCTGGGGCTCAAAACGCAGCGTACACACACGAAGAGCTCTCTCTCCTTCTGTCTTTCTCTCTCTCTCGCTCTTTCTCTCTCTCTCCCTGGCTTTTTCTCTCAGTCTGTCTCTCTGTCTCTCTCTCTTTCTCTCTCTCTTTCTCTTTCTCTCTCTCTCCCTGTCTTTGTCTCTCAGTCTGTCTCTCTCTCTCTGTCTCTCTCTTTCTCTCTGTCTCTCTCTCTCTCTCTCATTCTCTCTCTCTTTGTCTTTGTCTCTCGGTCTGTGTATGTCTCTCTCTCTTCTCCGTCTGTCTTTCTCTCATTCTCTCTCTCTCTCTGTCTTTGTCTCTCTGTCTGTGTGTCTGTCTCTCTCTCTTTCTCTCTCTCTCTGTCTCTCTTTGTCTTTTTCTCATTCTCTCTCTTTCTCTGTTCGTCTGTCTCCCTCTGTCTTTCTCTCTCTCTGTCTTTCTATTTCTCTGTCTGTCTTTTTCTCTGTCGCTCTCTCCCTGCCTGTCTGTCTCTCTCTCTTTCTCTCATTCTCTCTCTTTCTCTCTCTGCCTGTTTCTCTTCTTCCCTCCTATTTTTTCTCTCTTTTTGACCTTTCTCTGCTCTGACCTATATCTGTCTCTCACTCTCTTATCTCTCTCTCTTCCTTCTCTCTTCTCTCTACTCTCTATATACTCTTTCTTTTGTTCTGCCTGCCTCTCTCTCTCTCCTCACCTCTCATTCTCTATCTGTCTTCCACTCTTTCACCCTATCTGCAATACATTTCCTTCTTTTTATTCTCCATCTTCTCTTCTCCTTTTAACTTTTTTCTCTTTACCACTCTTTCTTCTTCTCTCACTCTCCCTTCATTTCTCTCTCTCTAAAGCATGGACTTTTCCTTCTTTCTCTCCTCTCTCTCTCCTCTTTTTTCTCACTTTCTTTCTTTTTGATCTTACTCTTTTTCTTGATCTTGACCTTTTCTCTTTTTCATCTTTGTCTTTCTCCCAGATTTCTTTTTCTCTATCCCATTTCTTTCTCCTGTCTTCTTTCATGTCTCTGTTTCACTCTCTCTGTTTCATTTTCTCTCTCTCTCTCTCCCTCTCTCGCCCTCTCTCTCTCTCTCTTTCTCTTTGTATGGCGTGCACAGTCTCGGGTCCAGAAATAGCGACGCGCCGAGTCTTTGCCTGTCTCTTCTTATTCAAGCACAATGAAAAGGTTTCATGTTCGGAGCAGAGGGGCCTTTTGAACGTGTCTGCGATCATTTGGCTGGAGCTGTCCCAGTTGCACTGTTTTGCGGCTTCTTCAAAAGGTGCGGTGCGGTGCAGTGAGCTCCTCTAATGAAAGCTCCTTACCAGGGCAGCTCCAAGCATGCGGGGGGAGCCCCTATCACTGCGGAAGGCCATGCACCAGCAGGGGGTCTTGGTACAGGGTGGAAAATAGCAGAACTCAACCGCCAAATCCCATTGGAGGGAAGATGCTGCTCTCCCTGTGCGCTCCCTAAAGCGCTTTATGGTGGGCCCTTATCTGAAAGAGTGAAGGGGAAGAAATGTTTTGTCAAATTTGGACTACAGTACAGCATGTAGGACTGCGAAGACTCTGCTGTAAGACTCTGAGCGTTACGGTGTTAGACTCCAGAAGGCGTTTCAGTACAACAGTGTAAGAAGTTCTTCTGAAGTGAAGGGTATTAACTGGGAGTTTGGACCCTCTTTGCTGCAGCAACAACCTCCACTCCTCTGGAAAGACTTTACACTAGTTGATAGAACATTGCTGTGCTGTGAGGATTTGATTGCATTCAGCATTAGCGTGGTCAGGTGTTGGATGATCAGCTCTGGATTACTCCCAGGGTTGTTGCATAGAGCTCCGTCACTCCAGAGAATGCTCTTCCACTGCTCCACAGCCCAGTGCTGGGGGGTCTTATATCCCTCTGAAATGCCTGCTTCCTGACTTGAGTTGGGCTTGGGTTTGTTCTCTAATGAGAGATTTCTTTCATAGATTTGGAGGTTTGGAGCCACTGGTATTGAGAGGGATGTGTTGGGTTGGTAGAAAGATCTCAGCTGATCTTTCCTCTTGCTTGTTAAGCTGACCTGAACTATTAAATGTACCACATGACGCATTCATTTAGCATTTTACATCATTCTGTGGTCTCTACTTAGAGGGTATGTGGCTTTGGTTGGTTTGAAAAATGCCCTGTTGCAGTTTTACACTCCTAAAAACACCCTATAATTTGGCTCTAGAATCGGTTACAGTTTACAGTCAGTTATCAGTTACAGTTTCAGACCCTGTGAACATCAGTCATGCCCAATGAACAGTGCAGACATCACCTTCACACCTGAAATTAGGTCGAATCGGATTCGCCCATCCTGGCTGACGATTCGACTATTCGTTCATGCTTTGCTCCATATACATTATCTAGTAATCAGTAAATCAATTGGCATACGTTTCAGATCTGATGTCCTCCTCATTTAGAAAGTCAGCAGAGTCACAGGAACATATTTTTGAACTAAAAGAGACGTGGCATATGATGAACGATCTGATTTGGAGCCTGATTTAATTACAGAATATAGCGTCGGCAGCAAGCACGTATTTATGCTAAAAATGAGCGCTTATAGTCTGTCTTTTTAATTTCACTTTTAACAGCTTCTTCAGTAGGATGACCCTTCGTCTTTCATCTCTCATAAATAATGGACTCCTAAATAAAATCAAATTAGTCAATATTTAAATTATTTTTAGATGAAAAGAAGAATGGTAGACCTGAAACCGTTTAATTATTGTGTGTCCAAAGGGTCTCCGACTGACGATTCGACTCGTCAACTTCTAGAGGGCATCCCTACCTGAAATAATAGACTTTCTCCACATAGTCCATAGTTTTTGTTGGCCTTGCTGTTGTAAGTGTTGGTGGTGTAAATATTGATAAGTCATAACAGTTTAGGATTTTGGAATCAGCCGTTTGTGTGCAGGATTTGTATTTGAAGGAGGGGCAACAGTGTTTAAGGTTTTCAGTATGTCAGTTCTATGTACCTAGCTCTCCTTATTCAACTACAGCAATGTAAATACAGTCTTCCATTCTAGGGCATCTCTAAGCTTTGCTACAAGTAGCAGGAATAGGGAAAGGAATGTTACTGCATCAAGGCTAATGCTAACATTTGACCAGAAGCTATGAATCCAGAGAGTATATATTGTCTGCACAAAGCTTTCATTCTTTGTTCGGCCTTGTATGTCTGTTCAAATGCAAGAACAAAACCGCAAACACTTTGAAGAGCATCTTTAGCCCTCTGTTGTTGTTAATGGGTTGCATTGATGGAAAACATATACCTTGGATGTTGTTCTCTGTCAGGTACGATCAATAATCCCATCAAACCAGCAAACATACAGGACTATTGAATTAGAGATGTGTTTAACCCAACATAACATGTTTTGTTGTCCAACTCAAGATCTTGTAGCAAAGCAAAATGTGGTGTGATAATGCATCTCTGTTAGTGAGTGTGAGATGGTACAGGTTTAAAATCTAGCTGTACTAGTCAGGCTGGGTCAAATTAATCAATCAATCAATAAATCAATCAATAAATCAAAAACAAATTAGAAAAAATATAAGAAAATATGTGTATCTATAGATGTAAGGAATGGAATCTGGTTCCAAGCCCCCCGTGAGCAAGCCAAAGGCAACAGCGGCATGGAAAAACTCCCTAGAAGGAAGAAAAAGAAACCTTGGAAGGAACCCAGGCTCAAGGGAGGAACCCCCGCCTCCCTCCTCTGGTTGACACTGTCGGTCTGGGTCAGGTTGCAGTGATGGGGTTGTGTTGAGGCTTCAATTTCATACTCATCCAGACTTTAAACACCTCTAGCCAATGCTTAGCATAGTGACCTTAGGATATCAATGTTTTCATGATACCACTACAGTGTATAAGTTCCAGTAATGTTCTTATATACTGTTGGTGGATCTTGACATTTGTAAAACCATTCGGTACCGCTTTCCCAGGAATAGAACTTGCATTTTGCACATTTACGACAAGATCTGAGTCCTGGGAAAGGGTTATCATCATAGGGGTGTATAGCTGTAGGTTAAAGGTTAAATATCTTTAGGCTATAATTGGTTAGGAGAGCTGACCATCTGGTGAAACAACACCAACATACCTAGTTGCACCCCTTGTCTATAAAACTGTGTGTCCAGACACTGTTTTTGAACAAGAGCTGAGACTCAACTGTGATCACCTTGAAATAAACAACTCCAATCCTCAGCCTGTCTCCTGGTTCTCCCTTCAGTGCAAGAAAGAAAAGGATCAATTTCAGGTTATACAAACTCGGAATACCTTTAAGAAGATTCTAGTTAGAACGGGTGTTGTAACGAAAAGAGAGAGAGAGAGAGAGAGAGAGAGAGAGAGAGAGAGAGAGAGTCGAGGAGACAGGATGCAAATGCAAGTTATACTGATTTAATATGGACCAAAACAACCAGAAACAAAAGCAATCCACACAAGTAACAAAATAAAGAAAGAACATGAAAACTAGGGTACTAGAAATAAAGAACCCTGAGAACAAGGAACCGAGTAACAGAACAACCAACAAAGAGACAAAACACCAAGCAAGCACAAAGGCAACAACCAGGAGTGTACATACACAAGGACTCACAAAGAACACCTGGGAAGGGGCGGAGCCACAAACTAGGAACAGGTGGGGGGCGTGGCAATAGGGCAGAGACAGGAGGAGCACATGGGACAGAACAACAAGGGCACATGGAAGTGACAGGAGAGAAACTGAGAAAACCAGAGACAAAGAGGGACAGGACTAGACAGGATGTGACGTACATCAGCTAAAAAGGTACTAGATGATGAGGACCAGGTGTATGCTTTACATCAATGCAACCCATTAACAACAACAGAGGGCTAAAAACAGCAAGTTCCCCAAAGTGTTTGTGGGCTTGGCTCTTGCATCCGGAGCTAAAAACAGGCATACCAGGCTGCCGGATGGATAAAAGCTCAGTGCAGATAACATATTCTCTCTGTATTCATAGCCCACAGGTGAGGAAACGTCTCAGTGAACCTTTCCCTTATCAGCGTGCCCTGGATCTCCTGAACTGGTGCAAACAATGTGGCTTAATCCCATCCCACGAGGAGGGAGGAGTTATTGAGTCTAAATATATTTTCCATACGGTTTCTAAGAAGGTTCCCCCCCCGAAGCTGCACCATGAGCAGCAAGCTCTAATGCAACATGCATAACCTTAATCTGAACACAGATAACCAGTGCTGGATTAAGTGCGTCTGATCCATGAAGGAGAAGCACTCTCCCGCTATTAGGTGTAATGGATAGTCGAGGCTTTTTTTCTTTTTTTTTTTTTTTTTTTAAGGGGAAAAAAAAGCAGCTAGTTTATTTATTTATTTACATTATTTATTTATTTCCGAACATGCGCGGCACAAGCAAGTCCTTTTCCTTTTGGCACATGGCGCAGTGTTTAAAATGCGGCAGGGAAGGCGAGCGAGCCACTGGGCGGTTTTTTAAGCAGCTTTAGGCACCACTGCCCACGAACGAACAGCAGTTTTGAACCCCCTGCCGGTGACAGTTGGTTCGGTTCGGATTATGTGGGATGTGGTCATGTCTCAGCTTTTGTTGTCTGCAGTTCTGGTCCAAATGATTCTGCCTGACATGCGAGATACTTTTAATATGCTTTCCATTTGCACTATGATGGACCTCAGTCAGGGATTGAGAAGCTTTAGAATGATGACAGTACTTGCTTTCTGATGACTGCAGTATTTGTAGTTATCAACTTTGCATCCAAATACATTTACTCAGCTATAGTACTGTACAGTCACAGACCTCTGCACATTCTACCAGACCCATAGCATAATCTTCCCACAGCGGAAAGCTCTAAGTACTGTTAATCTGATGGAGTCTTGGTGTAGCAGGTCTTGCACAGTTTGCACCGGGGACCTATTATGCTTTTCCAGTGTTTCCTCTTTTATATAGTGTGTTATGGAGCTTTTTGAGCATGTAACCGGTCTGCAAAGTTATAAAGCCCAGAGTTCATGTGAGGAGGAGAAACTCTCTTCCATAGAAACCACCTTTCCCAGCTGCCTCAAGGTCTTGTGGGAATTCCAGCCCTTTTTGTCTATTACAAGATGACATTGTCTCGTAACACAGTTCTTATTGCCTGCCTACCGGCAGTTAGGCACACCCTCACACAATGCACACAAAGCTAATACAGTAATAACTGACCACTCAGAAACATCCTGGGAAGCTTGGTGAAGGTTGATTTACCAACTTGTCCTATCGGATTTTCAGGATCAGACTATGGCTCAAACTGATGCCATTGTACGAGTAGCCACAGCGGTGTCAGCGCGGAACTTGTAGCAGGATGCCATTCTGGCAGTTGGCATATGCAAGTGGATGACCTTATATCTAATCTCCTATAAAATTAATAACTGGCACACAATGTCCATTTTACATGGAAATAAAGGGGCGTCTCTGATCACTCAACTCCCAGAGGAAACATTTGATTGATTTGTACTTAGTATAATTAAATGATGTGGTTTATTCCTACTGAACTACATTTGAGCATTGTTGAGTATTGTTGCTTGTGTATTGAAATTGTAGTTTACTAGATATATTTGAGTTGCGGTTCCTATATTCCATTTACGCATTGTTTTATCCATTCTGATTTTGCCGTTGCTTACATCTCTCACTTTTGGTTCATCATTTTCTTTTAGACCAAAGAAACACAAAAACTCTGGACATGCTTCAACTCTGCAGTTTTATAAATGGGTCAGTACTTGGCAAAATCAGTTCCGGTTTCTGCATAATTCAGTGGTTGAGATGTGTTCATTGTAAAGAAACTGAGATTTCTTTATAATGGTGGTGACCAGAGCCAGGGGCTGCAATGACTACAGTGCCAAATATAAAACCACCCCGCAATAAACATACGCGAGCTTTATGAATGATGTCAGCAATGGCGAAATAGTATTACATCCAAAAACGTTTTCTTATTGTATTGTCTTGTAAACACTCTTGAAATGATGGTTCCTCAAGGGTTCTGTAAAGAAAATAGGACCATGAACACTCACAGAACCCTGTGCATGCATAAAGGGTTCTTTGCATCATGAAATGTGCTGTAGTTGGTTCTATATGGAATGTTTTTGAAAGTGGTTCTACATAGCACCAAAAAGGGTTCTGTTATTGTTACAATGTCACCTCAAAGGGTTTTTCAAAAGGGTTCCATATAGAACCATTTTCTTTACTAAAGAACCCTGGAGAACCATCTTTGTTAGGAGTGACCCTTCACAAACCTGTGACTCATGATCATTTCTAGAACGTTCAGTGAGGGAGCTTTTAGAGGCGTTACACTCCTCAGACGTCTGGTTCCCATCACCATCACTGTGAACAGTTCTGACCCTACTACAGTAAAGCAAGTCATATCGACCCACTCTGAATGACTTTGCAAATTCGTTGTACTTGATGCCAGAAAGTCACACCCAAGTGAAGCAGTGCTTCCTTGTAAAGGTGCTTTTTCATGAAAACAGATATTCTACACCATCACTCTTTTCTCCAAACATGTTAAGTACCTTTATTCTTGAGAGGGTCCAGTGCAAGCCTTCTCAATTAGCCATGCTTCTTGTGGATGGAGTTTCTTCACAATAAGAGCCTTGAATGTTCATCCTAGGCAGATAAAAGACTGAGCAAAGAGTTTTGGATCCAAAAGGCCGAAGACCTTCAGTCTATACGAATATGTTCATTCATTAAGTCATAAGTTATTGATTCATTATCCAAGTCAGGAACTATGTCCACTCTGGGAACAGCACAGCTTCAGCAGGAGAGCAGTCCTTTGCCAAACGAAAGGAGCCCAGTCAGATTTGAATTTAAATTGTTGCTAGTTCAACGCACTTAGCTCTACAAAGATAGCATGCAGATGTGGGCCATATCTGGCAAAGATTTGGGACTGCTGCCCCACCGTTGGCACTGGCAATCTGCAGTGAGCCAAAGGTGGCCCACATATTTACAACATGCATTTGGTCCACCTGTCCCAAAACAGATCTGGTCCACTTCTGGCACAGATACAGCTGTTGCCTACTTTTGGCTAACGCATGGTCCTAATCTGGTGCGTATGTGGCCCACATCTTGCAAGCAGGAGCGGTCCGCCCAAGCGCCATCAAACTGTACAGTGAGTGGGCCAGGTGAAAATAGGGAATGTGGGCCAGATTGGGGCCAGACCAATTTTGCTATCTGGGTAGGCTGTTAACTACAGTGCTGCTTGAATGTTTGTGAGTTCCTTATCATTTTGTGAACTTCTACATAAATGTGACCTAAGATATTATCAGATCTTTATGTCTCATAACAGTAAGTCATAACAGTAGATGAAGAGAGCTCAATTAAGCACAAAAAACACAATTACAGTATATAGTTCTTCATTTATTGAACAAAGTGTTTCAACATTAAATGCCAACTTCTACAATTATCAGTTTGGTGTAGGGGAACATCAGGGTCAGGAGGTTCAATCAACTGGATGACAGTCAGCAGCTGAACCTAGTTTATTTAAAAACATCAATCTGAATATTCGCCGTTAAAAGCGCCTGGTCTTTACCACACACCTTCGTTAATGCATGTCATGTTTCAGTTGCAGTTTCCAAAGACTTATTTTTTGACAGAGCTCATTGGGCTGGAAGAGGTTCTAAAACACTTTCTGACAAGTTTGGACTTGGACTAAAACATGTTCTGTATCTATGGTGTACAACGTACCTGTTTAACCAATAGGGTGTAACATGAGTGGTCCCTATAGAGCCTCTACACTCGCTGGAAACATCTGAAACTATGGTACCAGCTAGAACATTCTCAAGGCTTTTACACTGTGTTGAAAGGTTATACTTGGCAACCTTGGAGATGCTCCACTCCATGGTTCTCTGTTGCGGACTTTTTTAAGATGTGTTTCGGTCTGTGGGGAAGAGAAGCGCTGTACGTTTGTAGGCTGTTAAGCTACAGCTGAATAAATCATCCTAAAGCAGACTTTTGTTTTGCTTTGGTATGTGTCCTATTGAACCATAAAAGCTCAAATGTGTATGAGGTCTTGGAGGCGGCCTACAAAGCTGGATTTGTGGGTTATTGAGCTAAACCGCTATTTAAGGCGGTCTTGCTTTGTTGTGCTCTGAAGGGGTTTGAAGCTGTAGCGTTGGAGTGTGGTTACAGCTACTGTATCACATCTGCTGCTCATATTTCATGCTTTTGGATCTCATTGTTCATATAGGGCTGGGTGATGCAGCTCAGGATAAGGAAGGACCTCTTTTGAGAATCCTGTTTACTGATATTACACTTATAATGTCGGTGTAGTTTTAAGTAATTTGTTCTTATATCACCACTTTCTTACTTTCAAGTCCTTAAGACGAGTGTATGTAAATGATCTCTCTTCTGATTGGCCGACCCTACACTGAATTGAAAAAAACTGCCTAGTCCTCTCTATGTCTACAGTTACAACACCCCTCATAACTTCAGTGTGAATGGGCAGGATGAACAGCTATTATTGTTGCTAGTTCATTGCTCTTAGCTCGACCCAGATAGCATGCCGATCTGGGCCATATCTGGCAAAGATATGGTACTGCTGCCCCACTGTTGGCACTGGCAGTCTGCAGTTTACAACATGCATTAGGCCCACCTGTCCAGAACAGATCTGGTTTACTTCTGGCACAGATACAGCAGAGTTGCCTATTTATGGCTAACGCATGGTCCTAATCTGGTGCATATGTGGCGTATCTTGCAAGCGGTGAGTGGGCCTAATGAAAATGGGAAATGCGGACAGATTTGGGCCAGACCAATTTTGCTATCTGGGTAGGCTATCAACTACAGTGCTGTAGTGTAATATAGTGTCAGTTTTAAGTAATTTGTTCTTATATGACCACTTTCTTACTGAGTCCTTAAGACTAGTGTATGTAAATGATCTCTCTTCTGATTCGCCGATGCTACATTGAATTCAAAAAACTGCCTAGCCCTTTCTAGATGTCTACAGTTGCAACACTCCTTATCACTTCAGTGTGAACAGGCAGGATGAGCAGTTATTAGAAACCATCAGTCCAATGTAATTGTGTTAATGCTTGTGACATCACAACTGTGACAAGTTCAAAACTGGCTCTTTTTGCTGCTTAGTTTCTGTGTATTGGTCATTCTCATGAAAACTGCCTCAGCGTACTTCGACCTGATATTTGCGTGTTGTAATCATGATGCAAATAACCAACAGTTATATGATCTAGTAGATCAACTAGAGCACTATATAATTAAAATGTTTTTATTTATCATTTATGTCATTTTATATCAAAAATAGTCATTTTATCTGTACATGTATATTTTCCAACCTTTCCTTATCCTATATGCTGCATTCACATGTTTGCATGTTCATGTGTGTGGTAGACAGTCGGTGGCAAACCAGTTACACTGCTAAAGCTCCTCTGATAACTCTCCATTGTCACCGGGACCATGGTCACTACAGCAATGTTTGTGTGGCTTCAGGTTGCCGTCAGCTGCAGACTACCACGAAGTGCAGAATGACAGTTTTTCAATGTAAACTTGTGAACACAGCATAAGAATTGACCAAGTGGTTTTGTTCCTGTGCCTTTAAGACTGAGACTATACTGTATATGTAAATCAGCTCTGTTTTGAATGGCCTGGCTGTATTATGCCTCCTTGAAATAAGCAGTTAGGGTTTAAACACTTATTGCAACCTCAGAGTGAATAGGCAAATATCTTGTCACTGTCCAAAGAAAAACAAGTATCTCCAAAATGGCAACTTTACAGGAGAGGGCAAAAACCTTTTTAATTTGTATGTAATACAATACATATACAAAAGCATTCATTTTTGAGACATCACAAAAAGAAGGAATTCGGAATGGGCTTTCAAAATATGGACTGTAGAGATTTGGGGAGTGATGGTATGTTGTAAAACTTTAACAGTGTGTACATACTTTTTTATTATTTATGTATTTTTTCCATCTCATTACTGAAATTAACATGATATTTGTTATGTTTGACTGTTTATTTTAACACAGTTTAGCATTTTTATTGTAAATTCTAAGTGAAGCAAAGATTGAGATAAAACTGCAAAATGTTATATTTTGTAAAGTATATATGTTTTAATAATAAGCTTCAAATACTTTGGCAACATTTTACAAGACTGTAAAGAAAGCATTACACATTATGTATCCTCAAATCTTGTGTGTTATGATAAGGAAAATTTGGAAAATGGTACTATAAGGGTACTAAAAATGGTAAATGGTACTAAAAAACAATTTAAAAGCATTTCTATCATGTTTTTATCACATTTTTATTGGTTTAACTCTGCATCATTGTTTATACACTCATTGTCAAAAAGTTGCACCCAGAAGGAGGTGTGGGATTGCAGTGCTGTTGGGAAGGAAGATAAAGGTTACCAGGAACAATAAATGATGATACATTTAGACTGATATGGGTAATATTTATTGAGCTACACATACAGAAGTAGTGTCTCTCAGTATGGCGTTGGGCCACCATGTTTGCTAATGCAATATGCCAGACATCTCAGCATGGAGTTGTAGAGGTTCCTAATGGTGTCCTGTGATAATCCATCCCATGCAGCTTGAATATTCTCACACAATTCCTGCAGACTGTGCGGTAGGGGTGGAGGTGTAGTGACACCAGGTCTTCTGGACGTGTGACACGTGACAACAAACTGTTCAGCTTGGTGCTGCCCACGGGGCCGGTTTCATTGGTCGTCTCCACCAAGACAAAAGTGGGATTCTTCCCTGCAGATGACCAGCTGCCATTCTGAGTCACTCCATGACAGTCTGGCACCATGACACCATTGCAGTCTTTGGTGACACTGACGTGGTGTTACGGGCAGTCGTCGTAACGGTCTGTGTGCATGTAGTCCTGCGTCATGCAGCCGTCTGCCAATGGTGCTGGCACTAACAGGATGACTCATGGAGGGCATCCCTGCTCACTGAATGTCCGCACTCGTGGCTGTTGGGTCATGTAAAATCTACCCTCCAAGTTTCATTCCTGTTGGTTGATTCCTTCTAGGTGCAGATATTTGTGTAATTATTGTTTTGACGATGAGAGTATATATATCATCAGACAATCTATAAATAATTGTTTATTCTTGGCAGCCTCTGTTCGGGTTTTAGCATCTCTTGGTGAAGCTGACAGCTTCTGTGTGTGTGTACAGCGTTATCCAGTGAAGCTGACAGTGCCTGTGTTGTGGTTAGTGATGAAGCTCAGAGTGTTCATCTATATGTTTATTCTGTGGAGCCCATCAGTCAGTTCAGTCAGTGAGTGCTGCGCGGGGAAGGCCGTTTCCCTCTCCATCTGTCCAGATTAGGCTGGCGAAGCTTGTTGATGACCCGTCTGGATTAAACGCGCGCAACAATCTCCTGACCTGCGACACCCGTTCACAGCTGTTAACGAGGCGCTGGCCGGAAGGCCACAGGAAATGCTGCTGCTTGTCCTCAGATCCTCCGCCACCCCGTCCCCTCCCTCCCCTTTCCCTCCCTTTTCAAAGAAAAATGATGTAATCGGTGTGTCTAAGACAGGCTCTGTAGCATAGACGCGGGACGTGTCACGTTCCAGTACATGCTCCCGTAATGTGCTTCCTTCCAAGTGTTGCATGCCTGGGAGAAAGTGGACAAATCCTATACTCCTCTTGTCTGTGTTCCTCCCATTATCTCCTGATTCAAAATTCTTCTGTACAGCTGAAAACAATGTGATGCAAAAAAGTCACAGGATGTTTTTAGTTTTTTGTTTTGGGCTGGCTGGAATTGTTTAAGTGCTAGAGATTGACTGGGATTGACTTGTTTTGGTGTTCCAGTTGGACTGGGATGGAATAGTGCTGGTGTTTCAGTTTGACGGGCATGCAATGGTTTTGCTGTTCCAGTTTAAACTCCTATGAAATGGTTTTGGTGTTTCAGTTTCACTGGGATTGAATGGGTTTGATATTTCAGTTTGACTGGGATGGAATGTTTTTTGAGTTTCAGTTTGACTGAAGCGGAACGGTTTTGGTGTTCCAGTTTGACTTGGGATGGAATTGTTTTGGTGTTCCAGGTTGACTGTAATGGAATGGTTTTGGTTTTACAGTTTGACTTGGGATGGAATGGTTTTGGTGATTCGGTTTACAATGTGAATGTTTTGATATCTCAGTTTGACTGGGATGGAATAATACTTGAGGTGATGGGGAGTCGATTCCGAAAGAGTCAGTTATTCCATTCCAGTACGTTTGGGATGCGGAGTCGACTCTTGGCCAATGACTCAGCATTTCAACATTTCAACTCAGTGATTTTTCACCATAATTGGCTTGTGGTAACTTCTGATGGAGGCCGGTGTAAACTACCAGGCTTCGCACTTTTCAAAGAATCTGACTATAGTAATGATTTTTTCTCAGTACTCACTCAGAGTTTCACTCAAAAGTGGCGAAACAATGCTTAAGATGGTTTAATCTCTGCTAGCAGCAGGAGTCTAGAGCTGGAGTCAGTTCCAGAAAACATGAAGTTGCGCATCACCGGTGTTCCTATTTGACTGGGATGTGATGGTTTTTAGTGTTTCAATTTGACTGGGACAAAATGTTTTTCATTTTCTATGCTGGTATGGAATGGTTTGGGTGTTTCTGTTCAACGTGGATGAAATAGTTATTGTGTTTCAGTTTGAACAGCTACTGCAAGGAAAAGGAAGATCCAATGATCACTGAGGGAGCAATGAACAGAAGTACCTAGCTACTCCTTGTGACTGCCCCTTCATGTCTCTATCCAACATCACAATCTTAGCAAAAATAGATTAATGTTGTGGAATACTTTTTTGTCCTACACTGAAACTTTTTTAAATTCTTCTTTAAGAACCACATACAACATTTTCAGTAACAAGGAAGTTCTATTTGACCAGGCAAAGTAATGTTTATGCATTTAAATGTTTT
Source organism: Semaprochilodus insignis (assembly GCA_034552555.1). Classification (NCBI taxonomy): domain Eukaryota; kingdom Metazoa; phylum Chordata; class Actinopteri; order Characiformes; family Prochilodontidae; genus Semaprochilodus; species Semaprochilodus insignis. The sequence goes on from CM067481.1 coordinate 5,199,770, forward strand.
TTTGAATGTTCACAGTTCATTACTGCAACATCAAATAATGTTGTGCATATAAGAGTAAATCTCGGGAATGCTGCACGCTAGAGACAACACTGAATTTCTCCATGTTGAAAAGTTGTTTTGCTGTATTTAACATTGCTTTGGGCTGAATTAGTCAGCTTATCAGGCTGTTTTTCTGACTGGTCAATGAATCAGAGACTGTGTTCCTGAGTTGTTGACCGATCAGAGGGTGTGTTCCAGACTTGTCAACCAATCAGAAGCTGTGTTCCAGACTTGTCATTCAATTATAGCTTGTGTTTCTGACTTGCTCACCAGCCAGAGGCTGTGTTCCTGACTTGTTGACCAACCAGAGGCTGTGTTCCTGACTTGTCGACCAGCCAGAGACTGTGTTCCTGACTTGTTGACCAACCAGAGGCTGAGTTGCTGACTTGTCGACCAGCCAGAGACTGTGTTGCTAACTTGTCAACCAAGCAAAAGTTGTGTTCCTGACTTGCCGACCAGTCAGAGCAATTCCTGACTTGTTGACCAACCAGAGGCTGTGTTCCTGACTTGTCAACCAGCCAAAGACTGTGTTCATGACTTGTTGTTGGAACAGCGCTACCCTTCCAGGCTGAAAGTGAGTCTCTAGCATGCAATTCCCATAATATTCATTCTTTTATGTACAATGTCCTTTGATGTCACACTCGTTGATCATAGAGAAGAACCAATGGACCGTGCAAAGAAACACTTACGCATTGAAACAGTTCTTTGAGTGTTCATGGCTTTGCATATACATATACATAACCAATGCCTTTGAAGAGACCTTGTTTCCAAATAATAATATTAAAGAAATCATGCCATGCCTCGGGTGATTATTAGGAACATGAATATGAATGGCTCCTATTGTCTGGAGTTTTCCGAAAATGCTTCCTTGCCCCCATAGCGTGATTCTCCTGAACAACATAGCCTTGTAGAAATAAGAAGTGACAAATTCAGATGAGCTGAGACTGTTGGGCTTAGTCCTGATGTGACCTTCCCATCCATGGCTGACTCTTTCTCTCTTCCCCCCTCACCACTCTCTCTCTCGCTTTCTACATTCTGATACCCTTACAAAGCAATTATGCTCTCTCTTGATTCCATGCGCCAGCTTAAGCTTGAGTCGAGAGGCGTAAAACCTTCTTTATGTGGGAGACAAAATATTTGACTGTAGTGACTCACATCAGTACAGCTAGCAGACAAAACATACACAACCAGGCAGTCAGTCAGACGTTTACTTGGGTGTTTCTTGACGTTTGCCTGCAACTAGTCGCGTTGTGACGATTCCATAGCAGGATGAGAGAGCTGCTGGAACCTCAGCATGACCTGAGGATGCTCTTCATCTCTCCCCCTTCCTCTCTGAACTTGTTACCCTTCATCTGAAACAGCAGATGGAATTCCTGTGTAATCACTGCAAAGGGAATTAAATCTTCTCTTAAATAACAAACCCAATCCACTGATCTAATCCAGAGTTCACACTCCAGGCACTGATCCAAGATCAGAGCCGGCACGCTTGGACGTTCCTATCGGCAGGTGGCAGGTGGTCCTACGGCGCTGATTGGGAATCAGTTTCGGCAGTCCAGTTTCTGACATTTAGCTGTAACAAATTTGGCAGCTGTACTGATCCCAGAGCAGTGGGAGAGTGATCCAGGCAGGTGAGTTACTGCTGCAGGCTATGCCCAGCTGCCTCCCAAATACATGGTGGCGTGGAGAGCTGATAGGTGGCATATGGTGCCAGGGTGGAACGCGTGGGCACACAGCTGGAACAGGGCAGGAGAGTTAATGTCATCGCTTCCAGGTAACAGAGAGACTAATGATAGGCTTTGCCACGCATTGCATAATAGAGTCAGGAAGCTGGCACAATGGCATGACGGATCAGAGATGAGATCACTGGCCCGCATGCTGGGAGAATGTCAGCGAGCGTAGGTGTGATTCATGTGTTTGAAACAGTGATATTTTAAAGCCGAACCGCCTTTCAGCCGACGGATAGGATTGGCTATCACCCATGTTGACTGGGCGTATTTGGTATAAATGAGTCTCAAGTACAATAAAGGTGCTATGTGTAATGCTACAGAGGAACCACACTGGGTTTCCCAATGTGGTTCTCAAAGAGGGGTCAATCACCCTTTATATTAAGTGTCTGTTATGGCTGTGTAGTTCCACACATTGACTATACATGTAAACACCAAGTAACTACCGGTGATCTGTTCACTGTCACAAATGTAAATACATGTGTATCAACTTTACTTAATGTAAGCTCAAAAACATACCTAATAGCGTGTAGTACTGCCACAAGCACGAATACCAGCTGTGATTTGAAGTTTCTGGATGTAGGCTACATCAATGTTCAGACACTCTTGCATCAAAGAATTGTGCAGTTGGGCCAGATTTCGTGGATTCCTTCCCTGGCACAATTCCGAGGAGAATTCCCTGTAGACTGGGATTTTAGCCACTGCTGGTAGACCCGTATGACCATACACCTGCAGATTCAGCTACTTCCTTCACACTATGGTCTTTGGCACGCCCAAATGCAGTGACTCCTTTTAGCCAATCATTAACATCTGCTTTGGAGCCATTTTCCACACATGGAACAAGACATTCACTGCACTGTAGCACCTCTTCTCAATCTATGGATCCCGTCACTCACACCCCGCAGGCATTTATAGCCCTGTCATTCTCGTGCAGCGCCATCTGCAGAAGCCTGAAATTATTACCACATTAAACATGCAAGTTGACTAATTTCTGGTCCAGTGAGCTCCCCTTCACAGAATGTCTTATGCCAGCTTTTGGTTAGCTGTGTAGCAGTATGCTTGTGTTGTCATGTGGTAACTACATCAAAGTTCTGGCTATGAGAGGATTACGGTTTTCTGTTTTTCTCTTTCCTTTGGCGTGTTAAGGAGCTTTTTGTGCATGTAAATGGTCTGCAAAGTTATAAAGGCTAAAGTTCATAGCCAAAGGGAGAAACTCCCACAGAGACCACTTTGCCTGAAACATCTTGTTGGAATTTCAGCCCTTGTTGTCTGTTATGTATATATGTATATATTTAGCAACATGTATTTAGCAGCTTGTTGCCAAACTGTGCATTTCTAAAGTAGTCAACTTTAATATCTGAAGTTTTTGTACATCTTTGTACACCCTTCAGTTTAAAGATTAAAGAAACCTCCTTCCAGTGATGTGCCTTAAAGGCATGATGAACTTTTGGGGTGGGTTTTTGGGGCAGGCAAATCATTACGCAAAACATCATTAAAGTGGCTAGGCTATCAGTCATAATTGGTTGACACCACAGGGCTGGTTATACACTCTTTATCGAAAACTAATAGCTGCACCCAGAAGGGATCAACTGACAGGAATGAAACTTGGTGGGTTGGTTTGACATTGTGAGACATGCGTATGATTCAAGTTTCATGCTCGGCCGCACAGCAAGGACAGGTCTTATCACTGTACCTGATTGACTATATAAGGTCGGCCTGTCGTGCATGCTTTCTATTCTGACTCGTCATTCCACCTCCACCCCTACCTCACAATCTGCAGGAACTGTGTGAGAATGTTCAAGCTGCATGGGATGGATTATCACAAGACACCATTAGGAGCCTCTACCACTCCATGCTGAGACATCTGGCATGTTGCAGTGTTGCTTGTAACCTTTATCTTCCTTCTGAATAACATTGTAATCGGACACTTCCTTCTAGGTGCAAATACTTTTTTGATGACGAGTGTATTAAGCAATATTGATTTAGTAGCTTGTAGCCAAAGTGTGCCTTTCTGAAGTAGCCAATTGCAATATCTATACATAAGTTTTTGTACATCTTTGTACACGCTTTAGTTTAAAGACTAATGAAATCCCTCTTCCAATGATGCACCTTGAAGGTAGGAGGAACTTTTGAAATCTGCTTTGGGGTGAGTTTTGTGAGCAGGCAGATCATCATTCAAATCCCATTACAGTGGAGAGAATGGATTACTGAAATGGCAAAATTGAAAAGGACATCAAAACTGACATTAGCTGCCTGGATGTCTAGTACCTGAATCCTTCAGTTTAGCCTCTGGCTGAAAGGGTTAAAAACACAACCTTTCTGTCCATTTTTGCTGAATTAGCACTGAGTCACTGTTTTCTTTATCACTAGGTTTGATGACTGAAGTAAGAGTCACGTTACAGCTGCTTTAGTTGTACTTATTAGCCTTATTAGATTAGTGGCTAGACTATCAGTCAGGATTGGTTGACACCACAAGGATGGTTATATGTTACATTTGCATAATACATGCTGGGGATTGTAGTGAAAGATCATTAATTAATGCAAACATTGTGAATTTTGTCAGGTTTTAGGCTATAATGCGCATTTAAGATTAATAATTGATTCCTAAGCCTGCAACTAAAGGTCTTGAATTACACCCTGATCAACAAGAGCAATACTAATCATATTTACTTTGAGGGTTATTATTTTAGTGCCTTCAGGACCAGTGAAGACAAATGAGGCAATACTAATAAGAGTAAACTCAGACCAGCGAACTGTGCAAGAACACCAGAACCTCCCTGAAATATTGGCATCTGTGGCCTGGTGCTAACAAGACTGAAGAAAGAGTGGAGTACTCCTCTTCTTAATGTGACTGAATGAGTATTTTAAGGGGCTGACCCCCTACAGCTGGCTGGCCGAAAATCATGTAAATGTAATTAGCACACATGCACCCTTGTTTATATTTCACATCTGATCAAAGAGGCCATATACTGAATCTAACGAGAGCAAGACGGTCTTTCCAGTAGCCCTTACAAAGGCCTCAGAGAAAACGAGGTCTGTATTGGCAGTCTAGCACAGAGCAAAACACAGTGTTAACGTTTCAGGCCAGGTCTTTGATCTGGTCTGCTATTAAGAACGCAAGAAGCTGATCTCGGAAGAGATGTCCAACATTAAGAGCAGCAGTCAGATACCCAGACTACCTCTCTCTGTATAGTTTCAAGCATATTGAGAACGATGATAACGATGTAGCTAGGGCTGCCCTCTAGAAGTCGACGAGTCGAATCATCAGTCGGAGACCCTTTAAGTCGACTGAGAACCTTCAAGTCGACTGACAACAGTGACGAGGTTTTTTTTTTTTTGTAAAACAGACAAAAGCTTACAAAATGCACAAGAACTTTAAGAATATAAAAAGACATTTTAATAATTATTAAAAGGGGAATAATAAATATATATATTTAGTTTCTAACTGGGCTATGACGCATGCTTGCTAAAAATTAAATCCTCGTGACAATGTGCGCTGGCGGTTCACCGTTGAAGGAAGCTAAAGCTGTGAAGCCGAAACACTGGTGGAACGATGTCTCAGAAAAAGTCTGGAGGAGCTTTTGAAGAAGAGAATCCGAACAAATTAAACCTAATTCTGCTCGTCATTTAGTCAGACATCCAACACTGCTTCAAACCAGTGAGCTGACTTTCGTTTTAGACATAATGGCTGTTTGCGGTGAAGGAAAAACGGACCGAATAATTATAATATGTAATAAAATAATTTCATTATTTTAGAACCTAAATTACAGATATTTTTATTTATTCGTTTACAGCTAACATTATTTTTATTTAAAGATAAGTACAGTCACTTAATATGCCTGCCGATAAACGAGAAATAATTATTTCAGCGCGGGTAATATAATAATTATACGGTTTCAGGTCTACCATTCTTCTTTTCATCTAAAAATAATTTAAATATTGACTAATTTGGTTTTATTTAGGAGTTCATTATTTATGAGAGATGAAAGACGAAGGGTCATCCTACTGAAGGAGCTGTTAAAAGTGAAATTAAAAAGACAGGCTAGAAGAGCTTTTTAATTTTTAGCATGAATACGTTGCTTGCTGCCCGACGCTATATTCTGTAATTAAATCAGGCTCCAATTCAGATCGTTCATCATATGCCACGTCTCTTTTAGTTCAAATATGTTCCTGTGACTCTGCTGACTTTCTAAATGAGGAGGACATCAGATATGAAACGTATGCAAATTGATTTACTGATTACTAGATAATGTATATGGAGAAAAACATGAACGAACAGTCGAATCGTCGGCCAGGACGGGCGAATCCAATTCGACTGACAAAATTCTGAGTCGGGGAACAGCCCTAGATGTAGCCTTTAGCTCTTTTAGTGATTACATACAATACTGTGCAGAATTCAGAGACCATCCTCCAGTTTTATACTTTCCAGTCAAAATGGCCAGTAAGTACATGTTACAACCAGTTTCTAAGACTGAACTTTGGACGTGTAAAAGATAAAAACAAGTTTCCTGAAATTTTACTAACAGTAAAGTGTGAGCTAAATGCAAAAAAACCTATTTATATAAGTTATATAAGCTCACCGGACAAAAAATGAGTCACCTTGTGTGTTTAAGGTCATAGTAATTTCAGGCTCCTGCAGATGGCTCTGCATGAGGATGATAAATACCTGCGGGGTGTGAGTGACGGGGTTCATAGATTGAGAAGAGGTGCTACAGTGCAGTGAATGTCTCGTTCCATGTGTGGAAAATGGCTCTAGAGCAGATATTAATGATTGGCTAAAAGGAGTGACTGCATTTGGGCGTGCCAAAGACCATAGTGTGAAGGAAGCAGCTGAATCTGCAGGTGAATGGAAGTGTTCGGTCATACGGGTCTGCCAGCAGTGGCTAAAATCCCAGTCTACAGGGAATTCTCCTCGGAATTGCGCCAGGGAAGGCATCCACCAAATCTGGCCCAACTGTGCAATTCTTTTATGCAAGAGTGTCTGAACATTGATGTGGCCCACATCCAGAAACTTATCCAGTACATGCCAAATCAGTTCACAGCTGTTATTGGTGCTTGTGGAAGTATTACTTGCTATCAGGTACGGGTCAGATGTTCAGTGAGCTTATTTAGTTGAGGCTTTTTTCCTGAAAAATTAATAACTTAAACTTAATATCCATTTTAATCTGAAATTGACTAAATGAAGGAGTAGCCTCTATGGTGTTGACATTGTATATGGACATTGTAGAGTTATCTTGTCCACAACTTTGATTTTGCTTCCAGGTCCAGCAGTCCCTGTGGGTGTGGATGTTCAGGTGGAGAGCTTGGACAGCATCTCAGAAGTGGACATGGTAAGATGAAAACATTCAAAATTAATATAATTATTTATGTTACTTTTCATAAAATATGTTTATTCAACATTTTAAGATGTTCCTTGATGTGACTTTGGTCAGGGTGAAAAATGCCCAGATGTGATTTACACACCCAGTCACACCCTATGATTCGGCCCTAAAATGAAACGGGCTGTCTTCCCTTTTTTGGTGAGCTCATGAATAATCTGATGAGCTCTGCTCTGATTGGTTGGTTTACAGTGAGACACCACAATGATCACACAGAAGCAACATATTGAAATAGACCCAGACAGAAAAATGAAATGAACATCAGTGTAAATAAGGTCGTTCCTCATACTTTAATTAGCTATGCTAATGTTAGTTACTTGGAGCTAATGCTAGTAGCTAACATTACCTATTCTAGCTACTCGCTTTCCATCTGGACATTAACACACAGTGAATTAAAGTTGTTCCTCACTATGAAACTCCCAGTTTAAGATGGTCTGCTTCAACCAGCAAACACTGATACAATCACACAGCATGGCTGCTACTTACAGGCTGCTGTTGGGGTTGTGATGCTAACAATGGTGGGGTTGTGATGCTAACAATGGTGGGGTTGTGATGCTAATAATGGTGGGGTTGTGATGCTAATAATGGCTCCCTTCAGTCTCTACACTGTTAAAGGCTAAGACAAACCACTTGATATTAGCAAACTAATATCAAGCAAACTAACAACTCTGAATTAAAGTTGTCCAGGATCTTGTTAAAGATGTGGAAGCTGAAGTTGGGCTTTCTGTACTGCAATTTTTCTGTTCCACCTTAAATGGTGCAGCAGTTACCTTTTTTGATGCCAATACAAGCTGTATCATTTAAGGTGGAATGGAAAATTCAGTTAAGAAGCTGGTAAATTGGAAGCCAGTGTTGTGCTCTGAGAGTTTGGTTCCTGGGAAAGGGTATGAAAAGTTGCCGACATGACCTTCACAGCGTGGAGCTGTAGATTTCTCCATATAGTCTGCAATTGTCTGTTGCTGTTGCTTGCACCTGCCTACATAAATGTGTTCAATAGAAATCCAATTTGCACAACTGCTTTCTCACATTATGTACAACTTCCAAGGAATTCTCTTCAATCAGATTTTCAGACCCCACCTGTACTTTGTTCCATGTGGTTATGCCCTTTATAAGGAGAGACCGTATAAGGAGAGATTGGTGCAGTTTTTGCTTATGGTGTAAATTTAATAGGAGATGATGTGTGCAGCTCTTGTTCGGTTTTCCTTGATTTATTTCCCTATTGTGTTGTGCAATACTGACATAACAGCACTTGGACCATGCGTGGCTTTTACACTTGTACTCAAACACATTTCAAACCATGTCCAGACGTGTTTGAGCCATCATGTAACAATATGTCTTCAGTGTGGCTATATTTGCAATTAGCCTATTGACAACAGGAATGCTCATCTGAAGTGGCTAAGCGTAAATATAGTCTTCGAAGCTGTTTACGCTTTGCATCAATGCCTTTCTTCTGCAGCTCACAGTGGTGTCAGGTTTCATACAGCTTCAAATTACAAGGCTTTCGTTAAAGAAAAACTGTCAGTCTGATGGACAGAATGGAGCACTACATGGAGTAAATGCAGTGTTTCAAAGAAAGAGGCAAGACAGCTTGAAACAGCTGGCATGCATGCTAGTTAGCATGTAGCAAGCTAATTTTGCAGAAATTGTCAGCTTATTTATCTGAGTTGTCGAACCACCTTGAGTTTAAGTGAGTTACACCTTTAGCTGGTTTAGTTATTACACTGGCTAGCTAGTGTCTATGCTACAAAACTACAGATTAACCAATCGATTCAAGCCTCTTTCATTTCAACACCGCATTTAGGGTGTTTAGTGCTTCAGTTTAAATCTGATTGGTCAGATTTCCTGTTATTTGCTAATAGATTTATTTTACAGAAGCCCTCTACATCAGGAGGGACATGTAGGCATACACTGGACTGACCTCTGGAGCCGTTCTAGTGAGCAGTTTTAAATGGTTGGCACCGCTGTCGGACAGATATAATAACAAACACAGCGTTTGTTAGAGCTTCAAATTGGCTGCTGTTTTTGATTTTACTGTATTCCTGACATATACAGTATATTCATATCTTATATTTTTCCATCCCCCATTTTGTCACCCCTTCTCTGAAGGGTTAGAAGAGCCCGACTGCACACCACTGGCTTTCTATAATAAAAGCTTTGCTCTTTAAAGGCTGACAGGTTTTAAGCAGTGATTTGCAGCTAATAACAACACTAATCTAAAACTCTCTTCACTAAATAGTGACTCAGTACCCGACTCGGACATGAACATCATTGCCTGTAGCAGTGGCTCCCAAAACTGGCCAAACTGCAGCCGTAAACCTTTTCGATTGTTGTGTTTTGCTGTTGTTAAGGAATGTCTTGTCATTAAATGGCAAAGCATGTGGCCACATTTGTAGCCTCATTTCCCAATTTTTATAGTTTTATGAAATCCATACAATGGATTAGGGCCAGTGCAATCCCCAACCGCTGTCTGCCTTTTGGGTACCACTTACATTTTGTCCTAGGTGGCTTTTTTCTTGGTTCTAGTTTTGCAAATAGTTTTTCTTAAGCCCCAGGGAATCTAAACCTTTTCTACTGGGTCGCGATATACCTGTACAGTTTGGCTTATGAAAACCTAATAAAAGTCTAATAAATGTTTACTGTGTTTAACCATATTTCTCTCCTCTACATGTAAACTGGTTGGTCCTAATCTTGGGTAATGCTTTTGTAAGCATTTCCCAACCAATCACAAGGCTGACGTCTCTTGCTCCGCACACTTAAAGCAGTTTCAAAGTCAGAGAAACTTAGCAAGCTAAAGCTAACCAGCATAACTAAAAGCTAGCAAGCTAGACCACTTGACTGTATCCCATATGTGACCACTGTCTGTCTGCATGTCTGTTAATCTGGTACTTTGCACGTAGCTTCATCCAGTCGTTTGTTTGTTCATGCATCCATCCAATCGGCTGTGACTTTTTTGTGTAGCCAGTATCACATAAAAGCTGGATAATGATGTTTAGCTCTGTATGAGCAGGCTAGGAGCTTTGGGCAGAGAACTGTCAATCAAGCTGCTCCTTAGCCACACCCATACAGTTCTTAGAGAGGTCTGATTAGTAGTTGTTAAGATGTGATTTATCATATTTATATAATGTTTTCATTCATGTTTGCTGCATGTTTAATACAACATAACGTTTCTTTTCTAGCATTAGTTATCATAACCTAACTGCACACACACCTCTCAGTCACATCAATGCCAACACTTGAAACATAATGTGGAGTAAACCTCTATACATTGCCAACTTTGAACGCTTACAGTGCAAGAAACCTTTTTTTTTTTTTTTTTTACTTTATTTTCGTCATTTTACAAATTTCGGTGCAAGAAACTTTTGATGGGTCATCTCCAAAAGCAGCAGCTCCAAGAGCAGTCCAAACGGGAACTGGTCTACAGATTTCCTGAGCTGTATCTCAAAGCTATTTGAAAGTTCCAGCTCCTGAATGAGGTGGTGAAACTCTCCGTGCTTCTTTAACTTTGCCCAAATGGAAAGACATTCTGCCAGTTTGTATGTGTATGTCGCAACACAGTGCAATACTCACTGCTGTATTTTCTTCCTTTCAGTTTATACTGCTACAATACAATGTTCTATTATTGAAAATATCATATCTAACTGGTTTATGGCCTAGAGAGAGTAGGCCTGTGTTGTGCTGAGAACTGTCCTGAGAAGATTTGTGCTCTATTGCCACTGACCTCAGAAGATTCTCCTGTTTGTGTTGTGATGTTGCACGTTGCTGGAATGGCATGCTCAGCCATGCACATTGTATCAAACTGAGGGCAAACATGCAGTCCGATGTGCACTGTAAACAATGTTATGCGCGGCCCACTGAGCTTCAGTGCTGACATTAAATGAAGCCAAGGCCCTTTGCTCTCCCTTAGGTCTGGGTTCGTAGAAGACACTGAGAAAATAAGGCATAGACGAGTTCACTCGTGCTCAGCGACCCCTTTCACGCGAGCGTATGAACTCGCCAGGGCAGGTGAACTGATTTTCGTTGGCTTGACTGTTAAACAAAGCTCGGTATGGCTGGGGAACATTAGAGCCAGTGTTCTAATGCGGGGCCACGTGCTGGTAGCATGGTAATTAAATTAAAACGGCCTTCTGTTCTTGCCCATAAATTGGACTCAAAACTGTCATCATGATGTTGTGTAAGCGCCCATGTGGGAGGACAACCAAGGATTATGTTTAATTTGGATCACAGCTTGTTTTTTTTTTGGGAATAGCAACAATATTAAAGCAGACAGTATGAACGCATTCTGTCAGTTGCTGTTGTTGGAAGATTTTTAAATAAGGTCCCTGGCAGTTTGTGTCATTACGTTATAGGTCTAGCCTAGCCTTACCTAGCTTAGCAGCTGCACGCATTGGGAGATTCTCAGATCTGAAACATGGGAAAGGACTGCGTTTATTGTATTGGTGCTGATGTTTACAAGTGGCCATAGAGATTTGCTGTTATGTAACTTGGCAAGGAGGGAGCAGAGGAGAACCAGCTGCTGGGAGGATTGGGGATTGAGGATGGCGCAGTGTGTGGGGTTTGCCTGGTGACAGAGTGAGAGCTTGACCAATTGGAATGGCTTGCTCCTAAGGCCAGGGTCCAATCTGTGAGCAGATCACCATCATGTTAAACTCAAAGCCAACTCTCTCTGGCAGTGTTCATAGCCCTGGTCCTGGAGGCACCCTGACCCGCACATTTTAGTGCTCCCTACACTCTTGATTCAACTTATCAGCTCATTAACAGGCCCTTTCAGAGTTGTAGGTGGGGGGGTGTTAAAGCAGGGAATCCACTAAAATGTGAAGGGCAAGGGGCCTCCAGGACCACTGATCTATGGCATGCCAAATCTGATGCCCAGTAGATCCCTTAAATTACGATCCCCACTGATTTTCTGTAGTATAATGTAGTGATTCAGATGGTAAGCAAAGGTTTCCAGCATGGTATACTTTGGTGGCAATAGAAACCATACGTCTGGGGCAGTGCTTGAAATAATGGCTCTTGGTCGTAAGTTTTGTATAGCAATCCTTCCCCTGTTGTTCTTCTCCTTTCACTCTCCCAGGGATCTAGACAATGCTTTGCTTGCCTCGTCTCTCAAACCCTTGGCACAGGCGATACGTCGTTCCCGCAATTATTTTCCTATTAGTATTCATAACACTCAGCATTTCATCTCTTTGTATGCAGATGATATTTTGCTTTATGTCATTAATGTTCCCCAAAGCTCTTCTTCAATTACTGTCTATCTTCAACACATCTGGAATTGACTCTGGCTACAAATGTATTAGAAACAAGTCAGCTTTACTTCCCCTTAGTGAAGCTGTGAGGAAACTCAGCCTTACCTAATTAATCCCGATAGTACAGCATTTCAGATATCTTGGTATTGACATTTACCCATTACGTCATGCAACAGTTAAGTTAAATGTTAATTATAACAACCAAATAATAATTAAAAATTAGTCACGGTGAGTGTTTAAGGTGGTAGTAACTTCAGACTCCGGCAGATGGTGCTGCATGAGGATGATGGGGCTATATATACCGGCAGGGTGTGAGTGACGGGATCCATAGATTGAGAAGAGGTGGAACAGTGCAGTCAATGTCTCATTCCTTGTGTGGAAAATGGCTGTGTGGAAAAGCAGATGTTAATGATTGGCTAAAAGGAGTGACTGTATTTGGGCGTGCCAAAGACCATAGTGTGAAGGAAGTATCTGAATCTGCAGGTGTATGGAAGCGTACGGTCATACGGGTCTACCAGCAGTGGCTAAAATCCCAGTCTACAGGGAATTCTCCTCGGAATTGTGCCAGGGAAGGCATCCACCAAATGTGGCCCAACTGCACAATTCTTTGATGTAAGAGTGTCTGAACATTGATGTGGCCTACATCCAGAAACTTGTCCAGTCCATGGCAAATCTAATTGCAGTTGTTACTCGTGCTTGTGGAGGTATTATACGCTGTTAGGCATGACTCATTTTTTTGTCAAACTCATATTTCTGTACGTAAGATGAATGTTCTCCCCAGAATTAACTTCATCATTGCAATGATCCCTCTGCCTCCTAAAGCTATTTTTTAGGATAGATTCAGTTCTATTCAAAATAAGTTCAAATCCATCTTATTTAAGGAAAGGCAAAAAAATAGATCTAAGCTAAGTCTCTCTTTCCCTTATTTCAAGTTATATCACTATGCTTTTTTTTGTAGATCCCTGGCTATCTGGCTTAATCCTGATGCTCAAACATCTTGGCGTCCCATAGAAGAAAGCATTAATTGCTCTCCCTAGATTGCAAAACTTTATTTATTCAAATATCTCTCTAAAACATTGCAAAATGATGTATCATCAGAGATTTACTTTCTCCTTGGCGAAATGCAGAAAAAATGACCAAGACTTCTGTTAGGTGGCACAAAATCTCCCCTATTTTCCAGAGCTACTAATTACTTGGTGCTAATAAGTCTTTTTTCCATTCCCCAACGGCAACATATTTTGGACGGCATTATTGATGAGACTGGACTCCAGACAGTCCAAGACCTGCAATCATTTTACAATTTACCTGTTTTTTCATTTTGTCTACGCTCGGCATTGATGTGATATGGTGTCCCCTGGGACTTAATATGTACATCCTTTACATAACCCGTTCTGCAATAATACAAGTACCGGGGTCTAATATCCATCATTTATATTACTCTGCTCCAAGCTACATACAAACTGCTTGGTATTCATATTATTTGGGGAAAAGGATCTTAAGCTTTCCTATGCTCAAATTAATTGGTGTACGATTTGGAATAATATCATTGCATTGTTCAGCCTAACCATTCATTTCACCCTTCATCAAAAGAATAGCTGCACAAACAACTGCACCCAGAAGGAATCAACCGACAGGAATGAAACTTGGTGGGTAGGTTTGACATTGTTAGACATGCAAATGATTCAAGTTTCATGCTCGGCCACGCATGTGATGTAAGCAAGGACGGGTCTTATCACTGTACCTGACTGACTCAACAGCCATGATTACAGTCATTCAATGTGCAGAGGCACTGTGGTCAGCTCCAAGATGAACGGTTTGTTGAGACCAGTGGTGGACAGTAAATGTAATTAGTTACTGTACTTAAGTAGTTTTTCCATGTATCTGTACTTTACTGAAGTATTTCCATTTTGGATGACTTTGTATTTTAGCTCCACCACATTTCAAACTCTAATATCTTACTTTAACTCCACTACATTATGGGAAATTTGTCGTTCCTTTCAGCTTATGTGTGCGTAAACACGTAACATGTCAAAACGAAACAAGCTTATTCATGGATTATTAGCATCTATGGAAATGTCCATCTCAGGCCTGGACCACATCAAGGACCACCTGGAGGAAGGTGGGTAAAGCAGGATGGGGTTAGTAAACAGACCAAACATATTGTTCCTGACTTTGTGGGTAAATAGACCACAATATAGAAATATGTACACATGCACTCGTGACTGGCGAGTGTCTTTTATCTGCATTTATACAAACACTGTTTACTTTTATAGTAAATCTGTTTTGGCTAGTTTATGTTTATGAACAGAGACCTACAGATGCAGTACAATAAAGGGAAACTCATTAGTGAACCTGTTTAAAACCAGTTCTTATTAAACTTAAACTTGTAACTAAGTTGCAAATAAATCTTAAACCGAAACTTTACTTGTTTGCAGAAAGTTATTTTATAGTTCTAGCTAATGGAACCTGTTCTCCTTCAGTGTTCTGTGCTTATGATCATTTGAATAGACGTCAGTGTCAGACTAATTAATGAGCTTCTATTAAAGACTGGTGGACTGAGAGACACTAGAGATGAGCTGATTAAGAGTCTTGTTCCAGAAATGATAATAGGGCATTAGAGCCATAATAAATCATGCTACTGTTACTCTCCATACTTAAGTACATTTGAAGGTAAATACTTTAGTACTTTTACTCCAGTGGAGGTCTAAAGGGAGGACATTTACTTTCACTGGAGGAGAATTTTACCTTAGGTATTTACTTTAACTCAACTACATTCAACTCTATTCAAGCTGCATGGGATGGATTATCACAGGACACCATTAGGAACCTCTACACTCCGAGATGTCTGGCATGTTGCGTTAGCCATACTGAGAGGCACTACTTCTGTATGTGTAGCTCAATAAATATTACCCCTATCAGTCTAAACTTATCATCATTTATTGCTCCTGGTAACTTTTATCTTCCTTCCCAATAGCACTGCAATCCCACACTTCCTTCTGGTTGCAACTATTCTTTTGATGATGAGGGTAATTCATTATAATTAAAATTTTTGTTTGTATTTAACCCCTTGTAAGCGTTATTGCATGCACCTTATTTGCCCCAGTGATAAGTATGGTACATTTTTGCATATGTATTGGGAGCGTCCCATGGTGTACAAATTTTGGTCTAAAGCCACTTCAGCTCTGTCGGCAGTCATGTGGACTCCAACCACAATGTCAGCCCGGTTTTCTCTTCTGAATGACGATTCCTGCTGCAACCTGAACTGTGCAGATAAAAGAATTTGGATGGCTGAATCGACTGCCACCAAGAAATTACTAGCTTTGTGTTGGCAACCCCCTCATTCTTTGAGTTGGAGACAGTGGATTCTTCTCTGGCTGGACATTATTAACCTGGAACTTTCAACTGCTCGTATTCATGGAGGTAAGGGAGACACATTAAAGGCTTGGGGAAAATGCTGTTTGCTGAACTGCTTTGAAGTTCTGTACAGAGCTCATTTCTTTTACATGTATTGTTTTTATTATTGTATTCTTGTGATGAACTGACCACTGAGGGAAGATGCCTTGGAGTGTGGGATGGTGTATGTAGCCTCCAATTCTCTAGTTTGTTTCAATGATGCATAGTGAGCTGAATCTTCTTTCCTAATATGGAAATAAAATATCACAAAAAAGAAACCATACGTCCAAAGAGTTTATTACCTCTACCATCCACCTCCCACCTCAAGCCATGCATGGCGGAGGACTACATGAAGGACATAAATGGTCTAAATAGTCCTAGAAAACAGATTCCTCTTTTTAGATTTACCACTTACATAGTATATTACTATGTAATTATATTACATACACTCATCATCAATAGAATAGTTGTGCATATAGTTGGACCCAGAAGGAATCAACCGACGGGAATGAAACTCGGTGGGTAGGTTAAGACATCATGAGACATGTGACCATGTGTGTGATGTAAGCAAGGATGGGCCTTATCGCTGTATGACTGATTGAACGGCCACAACTGTGGACATTCAGCTGGCAGTGTCCCTCCATGAGTCATCCTGTTAGTACTAGCCCCATTGGCATTCCGACGGCTGCAAGACGCAGGACTACATGCACGCAGACCGTTATGATGACTGCCCTTAACACCACGTCAACGTCGCTGAAGACTGCAATGGTGTCGTGCCAGACTGTTATGGAGTGACTCAGAATGTCAGCGCCAAGATGAACAGTTTGTTGTCACGCGTCACACGTCCAGAAGACATTTACTTTTACTGGAGGAAGATTTACCTTGGGTATTTACTTTATCTCAGCTACATGGTTTGTGTACTTCGTCCACCACTGGTTGTGGTCCAGAAGCCCTGGTGTCACTCCACCTCAACCCCTATGGCAAAAATCTGCAGGAGCTGTGTGAGAATATTCAAGCTGCATGGGATGGATTATCACAGGACACCATTAGGAACTGGCATGTTTGGCATGTTGCGATAGCAAACATGGTGACCCGACACCATACTGAGAGACACTACTTCTGTATGTGTAGCTCAATAAATATTACCCATATCAGTCTAAATGTATCATCATTCATTGCTCCTGGTAACCTTTATCTTCCTTCCCAATAGCGCTGCAATCCCACACTTCCTTCTGGGTGCAGCTGTTCTTTTGACGATGAGTATAAAAACTCAGACGTCATCCCAGAAAGCAAATCTGATACATCTGATATTTGGCTATATCGTGAGCTCTGGTTCCTGTCACCACCATGTAAAGAAAATCAGTATGTTTCTCTACAATTAACCCCTTTACATTAAACCACTCTGCGTGACTTTATGTCGCAACAATTGTATTACTCAGAAGTTTAATCCACTTGGCCAGAATACCCCAGCAGGTCCAAAGGTCCAATGCACTGTTCTATTACCTGGCCAGTTTGCTTTGTAGTCTTTGTGTTTGATGAATAATAAACACAAAAAATGCTTTGAATGGACATGATCAAAGCGGCATGAATAAACTGTATGAAAGCAATTGTGTTGATGTAACATATTTTTTTTTGTGTGCAACCAGTTGACATAGAAATCATCCCAGAACCAATTCTTTTGAGCCTCATGATGTAATGACTTCATAGAAGGGCTTGTATATAGGCCTACACTTTAGGTTCCTACTCTGATTACTACTTTCATTCTAGTCTCCCCAGTGACTAGCCCTGTAGGCCAGGCTTTTCCAATGTGGGAGCAAAGACGACTAGTCTAAGGGTTGCAACAAATGCTTTGAAAGAAAGCTATCCAATCTTCTGCGGCTGTCACTTAAGAGGGATATTCCGATTCTAATTCCAGCCATAACGGAAGTCATTGGCATATATAAACTCATGCCCAGAAGATGAATTCTGCTATGACTCCTTCAGTGTGCCATGTCATTTTAAAGGTTTTTGCTTTTCTGTGTGTTTTATCATAGAGGTGTGCTTATACTCATACACATCTTGTTGAGACTGCCTGTAGATTAAGAGTAATACTCTTGATTTGGATTTGCTGGTCTGCATAGTCCATTTATTTCTCAGTCCCGCCAGCACTGGAGAGGATCTTGCTTAGGTTGGTCAGGTTAGAAACTTCCTCTAAGAGCCAGGGATTGTCCCTCCCTGGATTTCTGCATATCTTTATGGGGACGTGCTTATATTACAAATAGACAGGAAGGCATTATAAAAACATTGCCAAGCACATTCAAGGTCATGCAGTAGACTCTTGGTCACTACTGTCCAGAACTGCTTGTTCTTCAAATCATTTAAAATGTCCTTTTAACAGCATGACCAGGTTTGTTCTTGGGTTCTCTTTCATTTCTTATGCAGGTAATAGCACAATGATCGCTGACATCACTGCAAAACACTGCCATCAAGGTATACCTGTGGGGTGAGAATGAGATCCAATAATGTGGATTTGCTTTGATATTTTGCGTCAAGCCTAATTAGAGCGTTGATATATTGCATGAGATTTAAGGAATCACAAAATTCCTTAATGCAGTCAGAAGCAGGGGAGAGCCAATCCCAGTTTAGATCCAGCACTAGGTGACATCATCTCGTAACACAGTCCTTATTGGCCGCCTACCAACAAGCTTGGTAGGCACTTACATAAGAAACAGAGAGCCAAATGAGTACAAACTTAACACTCTGAAGCGTGTCCTCTCCAGTCTAGCTTGGGAAGGTGGATCAGGTCCTTCAACTTCTTCTACCTGACTTTCAGGATCAGACTCTGGCTCAAACTGATACAGCAGAACCGTATCAGGATGCCATTCTGGCGGCTGACCAGTGAAAACAGAGTGAGCTGACCAATGACAGCACAGTGGGTGCATCAGGAGGCGGGGCTTAAAGACACAGGAACTCTAAAGGTCAGAGTGTAGATACAGATGTACAGTATGAGAAACATACTGTGTTTTGGCAAAATTAAAGTGTATACATTTGTTCTAGCAGAACCCAAAAATAAAATGATGAACACTGATTATGAGCATAATAAGCTCCCTTTAAGAATGGCCGGTGAAGGAGCCATTAAGACCATGCAAAGCATCAGAATCCTTGGACATATTCTGTTTAACAGCAAGAAGCTCAACATGCTTTGGTTATAAACTGACATGGAGCCACACAGTTTGGATTTAACATAAATTGCAACTCCGTCACCTTTACCAACTCTATCCAATCAATATATGTTGAAACCGTTATATATATATATACAGCTTAATATCCATATTCATTGTTACAACCCACAGCTTATCATTTCCATTCTGAGGAGAACACTGCTAACATTTAAATGCACCACTCTGAGACCTGATCTCCTTTGCTGACATGGGTAAATTTTGGATAGGGCCTGGTTTTTCCACATAACATTCCCAGATAACAACAGCAGCAGCTTCCTGATACGTGCATTCATGCTATAACCATCACCTCTGGCAGTAGGGTGCAGGGAGACTTTTGCTATAATGAGAATATAATCCATAGCTTTCAGGGAATGTAGAAATACCAGATTGTTGACTTGAATTTAGGGGTTATAAAGCTGTTAGTGAGGCATGGTGTGAGTTTCTTGATGCTGAATTTATGTGTCTCTGGTCAGAGAGTTTGTGAAGCTCAAAGAGAGTTAGACAATGAATATTCACTCACCCCATTTAGTCCAGAAAGTCCAAGAAGGAATACATTAATGAATAAATAAAGAGACAGATTCATGATGCCTGTAAGGGGCTCCACAGAACAAGAAATAACAGATGCTCAGATGGCTTTGTTGTAGTGAGGAGCTGGCTTCAAGACCATAGAACAGCAATGCAGGACCCACCATATCAGCTGCACATGTAGGAGCAGGAATGCTCAGAGAAGCCTCTTCAGATGCTTACCTGTCTATGTTCACATTACCAGACTAAGTCTGTCCATCTATTAAGCAACAAATCCAAAAAATTGTCATGTTTGGTTTGGTATAGTTTTGATGTGGAAAATATTGCATCTGAATATTATACACTTTCAAGTAACATTAGAACTTTAAATGTTGCATAAATTGTTTCATCATCTCATTTCAGCACAGTGCTGCCAAAAAATGAAACCCTCGCCGGGCACAGTGTAACTGAGGGGTGGGCTTTGATTCTTAGAAGTGATCCTTAGCATTGGTGTTCCACACTCACATATATGTCTTATTTACGGTGGCCGAGAACGCCAAACGCACTGCAAGTTAAAAACGCGCTGCAAAGTCTCAAAACACAAGCATCAAAATGACACGACTTGCACAACATTAGCCAAACGCGCTGCAAGATCTGAAAACACAAGCATCAAAATGAGACCGCTTGCAAACCATTAACCGAACGCGCTGCAAAGTCTCAAACGCGCGGCAAACACTAAAAACACATGCAACTTCCAAAACACATGTAGAAAGCCTCAAAACACAACGGAAGTGTTTCTGAGGGACACTGAAAGTGGACGGACCCGGACCTGGACGTAGAGCCGAGACAGCCCCAGTTTGTATTAGAATATAAATATATTCTAATATATAAATATATTCTAATATAAGAATATTCATTCTGTTTATTGGCCAGTTTCTCGTGTTTACATTTCGTTCCACCTTAAACAATGCACTGGGGCTGTCTAGGCTCTACGTCCAGGTCCGGATCTGTCCACTTTCAGTGTCCCTCAGAAACACTTGCGTTGTGTTTTGAGGCTTTCTGCATGTGTTTTGGAAGTTGCATGTGTTTTTAGTGTTTGCCGCGCGTTTGAGACTTTGCAGCGCGTTCGGTTAATGGTTTGCAAGCAGTCTCATTTTGATGCTTGTGTTTTCAGATCTTGCAGCGCATTTTGCTAATGTTGTGCAAGTCGTGTCATTGTGATGCTTGTGTTTTGAGACTTTGCAGCGCGTTTTTAACTTGCAGTGCGTTGGGCTTTCTCGGCCACCATACTTATTCAGTCAAGTAATAAAATGTATTTAAAATGAACTAACTTATGGAAACAAGTGTCTCTAGAAACCACACAGGTTTTACCGCACAGACAAATCCAAAGCGCCAAATGTTTATTAAAGCATATTTTTTTTGCCTTGGAAATAAGTTCAAAACTAATACCCTGCACTCTGCCATGGTGGGTGTGTTGAGTTTTCACTTGACGTAAATGCTGAGGTAAACAAGGTGGCTAGATAGAGGGAAAATGAAAACTGACAAATGGTGTCTCTTAAATATGGCATAATCTCAGCAGTCAATATGCTTGGAAATATGCAAGCAGGTGGGCAAGGAGGATGTTAATTTAAGGCAACATCCGGACAGCAGTTCTCATTCCAGAAATATTCTACTAAAGTTCATGTGCTTGAGTTGATGTAACTAGTTGCTACCTCTAACGACTAAGCAGGCAGGAAAGGTGGATACAAGTGCAGAGTTTGTTTGACCTTAGCTGGAGTAAGAATGCAAGCTGAGATAATGTAAGAGTTGGATAGGCCATGATTTTTAACATTATGTAAACTTTCCCAAGATAATCATAGAATCACAATTCCAGACCAAACAAAGGGGTATTTAAGCAAAGAGACAGACAAGGAACACCTGGTGGGAAGGGGAGGAGCCAGAAACTGGGAACAGGTGAGGGGTGTGACATGAGAGTGGAGACAAGGAGGAGCCAGAAGCAAAATAAACAGAAGATGTCTTGTGGAAATGACAGGAACAAGAGGCATGGTAGACAAAGACAGAAACATGGAAGGGAGGGAAACAGGGCATGGTGTGTCCAGTGATTGTGGAAAAGATGATGCTGTGTTTCAGAAGGGTCAAATAATTGTCCTGCATCGAGCAAAGACAAGACTTAATGAGAAGCTGAAGTGACTGGAATTTGGTTAAGAACTGTCCAGTACATCAGTAAAACCTAGAAGACAAGTGGAGAACCACCAACCTCATGCAAGAAATGTGCTCAGAAAATAATCTTGAATGACCATCGGGGTCTGTCTCCCCTCCATCATGGACATCTACACCACACGCTGCATCCGCAAAGCCACCAGCATTGTGGACGACCCCATCCATTGCTCGCACTGACTTTTTTCACTGCTGCCGTCTGGCAGAAGGTACCGGAGCATCCGCGCCATCACTGCCAGACTCTGCAACAGCTTTGTTCCTCAAGCGATCAGGTTTTTAAACTCACGAGGACTGATCTGAACCCCCCCTCACACACATACTCTACACACACACCCCTCTTTTGATGCTCTACTTGCACTATCTGGAACATGCTGCTAACACTGTGTTTACACTGTTCATTCTACCTCAGTAACTGCTGTGTATATGTGTGTTACCTGACTGCATAAACTTCCAGATCACAGCATGTTAAATCTCTCTGCACGTTATTCTACTACCTCATGTCTGAAAATGAGTGCTGTGTCTGTGCTTCACTGTCCTGTCTGTTTACTGTGTCTAATGTCTGTTTAATTTATCGTATTTATTGTATTGTTTCTAGTTTATTTACACATTTATGTCTGCACGTTTTCACTTTGTACTCTTTTGTTCCATGTTGCACCATGTTGTTCCTGGAGGAACGTAATTTCGCTCTACTGTGTACTTGTACATGGATGGAATGACAATAAAAGCCTCTTGGCTTGACTTGACTGTGATCCACAGGACTGGGCCTAAACAGCTGTGTGCCCATAAGAAAATCATTTATTAGTGAGGCAAACCTGGAAATAAGGCTAAAGTTTGCTTAAGTTGAGCGTGAAGATAGGACTCATTAGAGTAATGGAGAAAGGTCATGTGGTGTCTATTCCAGAGTGTTGTCTACACCAAGTTAAGAAGCGAACTGTGTGAAGTGATGCACCCGTCATGCCACTATGCCACTGTACAAGCCTCTGGAGGCAGCATTATGATCTAGGGGTTGCTTCAGTTGGTCAAGCCTCAGCTCCGCACTGTTATGAGGTGACCACCTGAATGTGTTGAATGTCCAGATCATCCGGTCAATGTGTTCTTTCTTCTCTGATGGCATGGCCATGTTCTAGGATGACGATACCAAGATTAATCCGGCTCAGAATGTGAAAGAGTGGTTCTGGGAGCATGAGCAGTCATATGCATACTTTAACTGGCCAGCAGGGAGTCCTGACCTTAACCCCATTTAAAAAGTCATTGGAATGTGCTGGAGAGAGCTTTATGGAGTGGTTCCACTCTTCCGATGTCAGTGCAAGATCTCAAGATTCCAAAAATGAATGCAACTCTGGACGGAAAGACATGTTGTGATGTTGCATAAGGTTGTCAAAGCAAAGGTAAAGACAGTCTAAGGGAATATTAGAGTGTACGAC
This sequence comes from Semaprochilodus insignis, assembly GCA_034552555.1. Classification (NCBI taxonomy): domain Eukaryota; kingdom Metazoa; phylum Chordata; class Actinopteri; order Characiformes; family Prochilodontidae; genus Semaprochilodus; species Semaprochilodus insignis. Next base: position 5,222,892 of record CM067481.1, read on the forward strand.
CCAGGCAGTGTACATTGCTGTGCTGTGAATGTACTTCACGCACAGACCATATATCAAAACTGCCATAAAATGATGTGTTTGGCATCAGGCAGAGTATTCATAAACATTTCATTGTAATTGCAACTTCCTCTGGGTGAATTCAGTTCTTTAGACATCTGGTTCCTATCACCACCACCATATACAATCTTGACTGTGGCAGATTTCACGCCAGACCTTTGGTTACATCTTATTGATTTAATAACAAAGACATTTTGAAAGATTCCCCTTTAAGAAGCCAACAATAGCTCTTCCATGGACTCTCTCGAATGAACTCCTCCTGGCAGCCTTCTTTTAAAGAGTCTAGACGATGCAGGCAAGTTTATAGCCAAAGGCAACTGCCATTGCGTCAGAATCCTGACGTAACCCGAGGGTTTCTGTAAGGAGACTGACCATCAACATCTCTTTTTTAATACTTTATTAGAGCGGGGATGTTTTGTTTCCGTTCTTGGAGAGTCTGCTGTTTCATGTTTTCCCCGGTCTAACATCACTAAGCCTTTCAAAAGCTGAGTCATCCATGGAGCAGGAAAAACATAACATAACATAAAATTGCATTAGGCTATACACTCACTGAGCACTTTATTAGGTAGTACACCTCCATGTATCGACACTCATTGTCCATTATAACAGCTCATCTTACAATTAAGCGTTCCACCTTGTACTGTAGTTCTACAATTACAGACTTATTTTATTATACTTTGTTACCCTGTTCTTCAATGGTCAGGACCCCCAAAGGACCACCACAGAGCAGGTATTATGTGGGTGGTGGATCATTCGCAGCACTGCAGTGACACTGGCGTGGTGGTGGTGTGTTAGTGTGTGTTGTGCTGGTGTGAGTGTCCACTCACTGTCCACTCTATTAGACACTCCTACCTTGCTGGTCCACCTTGTAGATGTACAGTCAGAGACGATAGCTCATCTGCTGCTGCACAGTGCAGTGTTGCTCATCCTCTATTCCTTCATCAGTGGACATAGGAAGCTGCCCACAGGATGCTGTCCACAGGACACTGCCCTTGGGACGCTGTTGGCTGGACAGTTTTGGTTGGTGGACTATTCTCAGTACAGCAATGACACAGGTGTCCAGCAGCACTGCTGTGTCTGATCCACTCACACCAGCACGACACACACTAACACACCACCACCACATCAGTGTCACTGCAGTGCTGAGAATGATCCACCACCCACATAATACCTGCTCTGTGGTGGTCCTGTGGGGGTCCTGACCATTGAAGAACACAGAGAAAGAGATGGACTACAGTCTGCAGTTGTAGAACTACAAAGTTCTATATGGTAAGTGGAACAGATGACAGTGGACAGTGAGTGCTCAGCGAGTGTAGGGTTTCCAGGACTGGGTGGTAGAAATACATTGGAAGGTTTCTGAAGATCTTACATTCTCATTTCAGTGGCATTCACATTACTGAATTCAGCACAGTAAAAAGCTGTCACCAATCTTATGAAAAAGGCCAAAAACATCAATCATAAATGTTACTGGTCCACGTTGAGTGCTAGAATAACAGTACTGCTCTGTGGGGCTTCTTTCCCAGGCAATATGCAATATGGGATTCATTAAAAAGCCTGCAGTCGGGTCAATAAATGTTTGGATGCTGGCAAGATCGTTGTTGTTTTAGCTCTCTAAAGCATGTTAGAGCTGAAAATAAAAATAGCTTCGGGGCTCAGAAGTAGCTGGACAAAGTAGCCTGGCCATAAAATAAATGAAAGTTTTTAATACTTGGGTGCAAATTGTTTGAAGTCAGTGACTTCCTGAAGTCTGGAACCCATAGACATCACCAGATGCTGGGTTTCTTCCCTGGTGATGTGCTGCCAAGCCTTTCCCTAGCTGGCTTCAGTTCCTGCTTGTTCTTGGGGTGTTTCACCTAAAGTGAGTGAAATACATGTTGGACTGGATTGAGGCCACATGACTGGCCGTTGCAGAACATTCCTCATTTTGCCTTAAAAAGTCTTTTGGTTGCTTTTGCCGTATGCTTCGGGTTATTGTCCATCTGCACTGTGAAGCGCCTTCCAATGAGTTTAAAGGCATTTGGCTGAATCTGAATCTGAGCACTTCAGACTTCGTCCTGCTGCTTTTGTCAGCAGTCAACTCACCAGTAAATACAAGGGGACCCCTAAAAATGGGGGCTTATGACCCCTTGCTCATTATTTAATATCAACTCCAATAAACTGGTAGACAGTTAAAATAACAGTAACTTAGAATTGAACACTCTTTTTTGTTTCTGTATCAATAAGACTGCCATATGTAAATGATATTTACATCTGATTTACCTTGTTTTATTATGCTTCATTCAAAAAACCTGTTTGAGCTTGTAACTTCAACAGGAATGGACAAAGCTAAACTGCTGTAGCCTGAATAGGTAGCTGTCCTATAAATACTGTAAATACTTCAGTTTGCGTGACATCAATAAAAACAATGAATCCAAATGGGCTGTTTCCATATATGGGCCATGTAGACTGAAGAGTGACTGGAAGGTTCTTTGAAGGTTCTTTAAAGGTTCTTTTGGAAGGTTTCACATACTTCCATACATGCACATCTCATTTTATGTAGTGATGTTGTTTTCAAAAGCCATCAATTAAAGGGTTCTATAGGGAACCAAAATTGGTTCTTCTACCACAGAACCCACGGAATAGGTAGATATACTGTATGCAAATACAAATACTGTAAATACTTCAGTTTCCATGACATCACTAAAAGCAATGAATCCAAATGGGCTGTTTCCATATATGTGCCATGTTGACTGAAGAGTGAATGGAAGGTTCTTTGAAGGTTCTTTAAGCTTTTAGAGGGTTTTACAAATTTGCACATCTCATTTTAGCTACCTTGTTTTAAAGAACCTTCCACTGAAAGGTTCTATAGGGAACCAACATTGGTTCTTCTACTACATAACCCACAGAAAATGTAGATATACTGTATGCAAATTCTTTGTGTTTTGTGACATTACTGAAAACAATGAATCCCAAATGGACTGTTTCCATATATAGGGCCATGTAGACTGAAGAGTGAAAGAACCATTGGTTCTTCTACCACATAACCCACAGAAGATGTAGATATACTGTATGCAAATGCTTTGGTTTTCATGACATGACTAAAAACATTAATCCCAAACATTAATCCCAAATTGCTGTTTCCATATATGGGCCATGTAGACTGAAGAGTGAATGGAAGGTTCTTTGAAGGTTCTTTAAGCTTTTGGAAAGTTTCACAAACTTGCACATCTCTGATTTTTTGAAAGAAGCTTCCGCTGAAAGGTTGTATAGGGAGCTAAAATTGGTTCTTCTACCGCATAACCTATTTTAAAGTATAAACCACCATCGCTGTAAGATGTTTGACCAATCATGCTCTTGTTTCATTCTCAGGACTTCACCATGACCCTGTATCTGAGGCACTACTGGAAGGACGAGCGACTCTCCTTCCCCAGCACCACCAATAAAAGCATGACTTTTGATGGCCGCCTGGTGAAGAAGATCTGGGTTCCTGACGTGTTCTTCGTCCACTCCAAACGCTCTTTCATCCACGACACCACCACTGACAACATCATGCTCAGGGTTTATCCGGATGGGCACGTTCTGTACAGTCTCAGGTGAGGAGATGAATGAGTATAAACGTCAGTGATGTTCAGTGGTATTGAGAGACTCTGAGGTGGTCAGTCCATTGTTCTGAGAACGCCAGCAGCTTCTTTGGTTGACGTGTCTATCTCCTATTCTCAGTAAGGGGCTCTCAGTAAGTGGAGCTTGTTTGTCTCCTCTCTCTCAGCATATGATTTTGCACTTTGTCACTGTTGTATAAAAGTAGTAAGCCGCTCGAGGTCACATATTACTGTGACTTAGCACCGTTAAATGGTGTGTGTAGTGGCCTCTCATAGCTTATTGCTTTATCTTGTGAAGTGGCCTCTTACAGCTAAGCACTTTACACAGCAACCCACATCATCATATAGAGTGAATGTGCCTCTCAACCTGCTATCTGTTTCTGCAATGATGACTTTGACACGGCTAGGCTGAGTTTTCCATACATACCAAAGCAAGATAAGGGTTTTTAAAGTGTTACCACCAGGCTGGAGTGATGGTAGAGTGCCAGAGTGCTTGTGGGAAACATGGCCCAATTTTCTTTTGAGTACATGGTCTAAACAGAGCACTTCAAATGCTGTGCTGTCCAGTTCTTCATGGTAATTCGGAATGGCACTGAACATGATGCTAGCACAACTTTTTGTTTTTAGGATTGTAAATGCTTCTGAATTGCCCTTATTTCTGTCTTGTAGTCAGCTGTTCTACTTTAATAATGTGAGTTCTCAAAGAGTCCCCTGTGAATAAAGTGTACCTATCAGTGTGTAGCACCACCACAAGCACCAATAACAGCTGTGCCTGGATTCTGGATGTAGGCCACATCAATGTTCAGACACTCTTACATCAAAGAATTGCTGGTGGATGCCTTCCCCCTACATTTCCGGGGACAGCTTCATCTGGGGACAACCCACCAAAAATGGGGGCTGTCACATGAAAAAAAGGACACCTGGTCAGCCTATGCTTGGAGGAAAATGCTAATGGCCAGTTCTGAAATGTCAGCTATCAGATGCCCATGTTGGCCAGCATTTTGCTAAGTGCACCAGCGCATACCCACACGGAAATCTAATGTAAGTGAGTGTAAAGCACGTCACCACTGGACTCTAAAGCAGCGGAGACATGTTCTCTGGAGTGACCAATCACGCTTCTCCGTCTGGCAATCCAACGTGCACAGAGTCCTGACCTCAACCTGATAGAACACCTTTGGGATGAATTAGAGCGAAGACTGTGACCAAGGCCTTCTCGTCCAACATCAGTGTCTGACCTGACAAATGCGCTTCTGGAAGAATGGTCCACAATTCCCATAAACACATTCCTAAACCTTTTGGAAAACCTTCCCAGAAGAGTTGAAGCTGTTATAGCTGCAAAGGGTGGGCTGATATCATATTAAACCCTATGGATTAAGAATGGGATGTCCCTCATGTTCATATGCGTGTGAAGGCAGACGAGCAAATACTTTTGGCAGTGTAGTGTATTTTACATTGGTGCATGAGTATTCACCTGCACTCTAGCAACCAAAAGTGGTCAGAATGTGGACATTTTTAAAAAGTGCTGACGCCTTTTTCCTTTTTACCCAAGAGAAATGCCTTTCAGGTTCACTCTTTCTGAAAAGCGAGGTATCCAGTGGTTATAGCATTGACATCACGTGAGCCACACAAAAACACTCCAGGGAATGCTCCACACATATATGGCCTAATGTGAACAAACCTGGGTCAAACACAACATATTCACATTGCAAGCAACGCGTCTACATGAAAGCACTTCCTTCATCTTTTTGCTCTTATAAAACAAATCAGCAGAAGACAGAGATGTGATGTATATCATACATACCTTATTATTCTGGTAGTCCTCTTCTGTGCAATATGTATAGTACTGTGACACTGCAGTTTCCTTCAGGATCAATACAGGGTTATCTTATCTTATCTTCTGAACATGTGCACATGCTCGCTCAGAAACTACCACAGCTCATCCACCAATTAAGGTAGCATGTAGCTTCTAAGTGATGGAAGTAAGCAATAGACCATTCAAAGGTGTGATGCTTTATCATGTATAACATCATGGCCGTGATTCGGTCGCAGGCACAAGCTAAATTCGACATCATTGTTGCTCTTGAGTGTTCTATTGCTTCGATGCTTCAGTTCTGCGAAATAAAGAAAAATAAAGAGCAAAGAATCCCATAAGAACATCATATCCAGTGTGCTTTAATATTGGCAAATCCTTGCAGCAATAAAAGTAGTAGTCAAGTCAAGTTTATTTATAGACAGTCTTTTACAGCAGATGTTGTCTCAAGGCAGCTTTACAGAGAGTCCAAGCCCTCAGTGAGCTAGTCAAGAGCATCAGTGGCAAAGAAAAAACTCCCCTAGAGGAAGAGGAAGAAACCTCGAGAGGAACCAAGACTCAAAAGCAATATAAAGGATCAAAATGTATAATTATATACAATACTGAAAAGAGAATGACTGATAACTGGTAGAGTCCTCTGAGAGAAACAGACCTGGAAGTCTGGCTGAAGCTCAGTCACTGTTACGAAAGAGTTTATCACAGTGAAAACCATGAATATCAACTGCTGCTAGAAGCCTACGGTGATGATCTGTTAGTAAGAGTAAGAGAAGCGTTCAGTGTTTAGTGAGGCAGAGGAAGAAATGTCTGATTAGTCTGGGATTAAATAGCAAGATCATCGGATGGGTGAGTGGGATGCAGGCAAAGCTTTCACATAGCACAGGACAGCATGAAGCTCCATGGTGGGTAAAGTGGTCAGAAATGCAGGCAAGCAGTGGGCACCCAGTCAAGGCAGATGAAGAAGCAGCATTAGACCCTTTTGTGTGACAGATAAAGCCATAAAACTGTTCCAGTACTGTCCCAATGCTTTCCACATAAACCTGAATATCATTTAGCTCCAGACAGCCTGTAAAGCATTTCACAGTCCATTTCATTGCCGAATTCTCTTGTGTTCTGGGTAATTCCAGTATGTTTGGCTGTTCTGCTGCCACAGCTACATACTGGAACGCTTGTTCTGCCAGAAAGACACAAAAGCAAAAGTGCTGGAAAATGATATTTAATCTTCTATAAGGTGTACAGTTTGAAGGATGCCAGTTTTCAAACAACTAAGGAGTCTTTGGCGTAGGCCCGTGCTGGGCCCGGGTCTTGAAGCATGCGGACCCTCGCAGATCCTTCCAGATATGGACGGTAGGGACGGAGCGTACTCCCTGGACAACAGGACCAGGGCCAAACTGGTGGCTGAGGGAGGAAGGAGACATGTCGGTGCCTGAAAGCAGCAAAACATGAGCATAAGTTGAACCCTTTTAAAGACAGGTGGCATATTGCAATTGGCCATAAATGTGACCACTGCATGCTTTTCTGCTGTCCAGGGTGACGGTCACAGCAGCATGTAACATGGACTTCAGCCGCTTCCCTCTGGACTCACAGACCTGCACACTAGAGCTGGAGAGCTGTAAGTACTTATATGCTTCCTCATAGGCTGATAGTCAAATCTCAGTTTCTTATATAAACATCTTTATGTCAATTCTACATGAGCTTATATTCTGTTTACTTTATACACAGTCGGGTCACATTATTATGACCACTTCCTACTTTCGACAGCGGCAGCGCGTGGCTTGTGAAGGAAGTCATGTTCTCGTGGTGCTTTAAACAGTAGAGTTGTGCTCTGTTTGCAGACGCCTACACAGATGAGGACCTAATGCTTTACTGGAAGAGTGGAGATGAGTCTCTCAGCATAGACGACAAGATCTCTCTCTCTCAGTTCCTCATCCAGAAGTTCCACACCACCTCCAGACTGGCCTTCTACAGCAGCACTGGTACTGCCTCTTTACCATGTTCCATTCCACTAGTGTAGTAAATGCTGACATTGATCATAAACATGTTGGGGTAGCGGAGTCTAAGGGATCCCAGGAACTCAGGATTCTCTACAGTTAAGGGATCTAAAACTCTAAAGTCTGGTTTGAAAGGAAAGATTCATATAACGTCAGTTAAATCTGGGGTAACTTGGAGAAGAAGCCCCCAAAGTAAGACGACCCACCCCTTATTTCTCTCCTGTACAAAACATAGAGCCAAATGTATTTACTGAATGGCTGATGGCTAATTCATTCTGAAATGTACATTCATGGGATCTGTAGGGTCTCAGGGGTCTAGTCCCCTTTAGTGTCTAGACCCCTTTAGTGTATTGTCAAGAAATATTATTTAGTTTATCTATCTATCTATCTATCTATCTATCTATCTATCTATCTATCTATCTGGCAATTCCATAACTGTGGTGTGACGGCTTTTCAGCATGTTAAATTTGACAGCTAAACAGAAACTGTGTATTAACGTGTGCAGACATGTGTTCTCTGTGGTGGATGTGTTCACTTATTTTCAAATCCACAAAAAACATGTCATGTGACCAGGGGCGTCCAAACTTTTGCCTACAGCTGTATTTTCAAAGTCACCTCATTAGTCAGCATCTGACAATGCTTAGAGGCTCTTGTGAAAGACACTGATGGCCCCAATCATGGAATCACCAGAATAATGGTCCATAGGAAGTCAATATGTAAGTTAATAATAATAATAATAACAATAATCTATTTTTATTGATATTTTTCATACCAGTGGCAGCTCAAAGTGCTTTGCCGACAGTTGTCATCAGTAATAGAATCAACTATAAGTTTTAATGAGCCAAAGATACAGATCAAAAAACAAAAAAGGACCAAGAAATTGTAGAGTTCAATTAAACACAGAGTTTAATAGATACATTTTAATGTATATTAGAAGGTATAACAGAAATTGGAATTCAGCTCCACCGTTTAGAAACAGAGTAAATGAAAACTTCTATCCATGTTTTCTGTATTTTACAGAAGGTGTGTGCAGAAGGTCCGTATCTGCAGATCTAAAATCATGATTTGGAATATAAACAGCGAGACAATCTGTGATGTAAGCGGGTGTTAGATTATTTAGAGCTTTATAGACCAACAGCAGAATGTTTGTGATATCAGCTCCTTTTTGCGTTATGCACGAGTTGTAGGGGACCTCAGTAAGAGGGTCATTACGGTGATCTACTCTACTTGAAGCAAACACATTAACCAGTTTCTCTGCATCACTCAGAGATAAAAAGGCAGAACTTTATCTGTATTTCCAAAATGATAAAACGATAAAAAGCTACTTTACTGACTGCAATAAAATGAAATGTGAAAAAACTACACACATCATAAAAACAATATTTGCATAAATAGCTGCAAGGAATCAACAGACAGGAATGAAACTTGGTGGGTAGCTTTGACATTGACAAGTGTCGCTCCACCTCCACCCATACCTCAAAATCTGTTGGGAACTGTGTGAGAATATTGAAGCTGCATGGGATGGATTATCACAGGAGACCATTAGGAACCTCTACAACTCCATGCTATGACGCCTGGCATGTTGCGTCAGACACTACTTCTGTATGTGTAGCTCAATAAATATTCCCCATATCAGTCTAAATGTATCATCATTTATTGTTCCTGGTAACCTTTATCTTCCTTCCCAACAGCACTGCAATCCCACACTTCCTTCTGGGTGCAGCTGTTCTTTTGATGATGAGTGTATATGCTACTATATGGCTCAGAGATCACACCAAGGTTTCATACTTCAGGTACAGCATGTCAGCATCAACAAAGGCTCTCTGACGATATACAGTTAGATTCTGTCAGTGCGGTTAAACGCTCATGCCTTTATTCACTCTGACACCTCTGGTTGGATTGACATTGAACTGCTCTGGCAGCGCTTGGGGCTTCGGTTTACAACCCTTTTTGTCTGTGGATGTAAAGATGTGGAAAAGTAAAGCTCTCTGTATTTTTATGCTACTAAACTATCAGCTGTTTGCTGAAGCTGATGCTGAAGAGGTCTTCAAATAATAATAAAGAGATATACCTTTATTATCTCTTACAGCCACGTTTTTGTTAGTTTGTTGTCTTCCAAAATACCGTATGTACTGAAGTACAGGAAGTAAAGCTTGCAGTACTCAGCAAATGTTTGCAGAGGTAGATGCTGAGGAGTTCTTCAAATTCCTTCAGATCAAAATAGTAATTTTGTATTATAATATTCTCACACAGTTCCTGCAGATTTTGGATTCGTTGGTCATCTCCACCAAGACAAAAGCTGAAGATGACCCGTCACTGAAGATGACCCGCTGCCATTCTGAGTTACTCCATGACAGTCTGGCACGACACCATTGCAGTCTTGGTGATGTTGACGTGGTGTTAAGGGCAGTTGTGGTAACGGTCTGTGTGCATGTAGTCCTGCGTGGTGCAGCCGTCTGCCAATGGTGCTGGCACTAACAGGATGACTCATGGAGGGCATCACTGCTCACTGAATGTCCGCAATCGTGGCTGTTGGGTCAGTCCTTGCTTAAGGCACATGTGCAGCTGAATCATTCTCATGTCTCACAATGTCAAACCTACCCACCGGGTGTATTCCTTCTGGGTGCAGCTACTCTTTTGATGCTGAGTTTGATGAGGTTTTGGTTATGGTCATGGGATAACACTAGCTACCACCTCAGTGTATCCCCTTGCGCCACTTTAGAGCAACCAGAATTGTCTTGTCGTCTAACTTCTGATGTAGTATTTCCCAAACTCTCCTGTTTCTATTTTTCAGCCGTCTTTTGTCTTTTGCTTTGTCTTGCTGCCATCTTGCTCAACCTCCTCTGAGCAAAAATAATCTCCTTCATGTTACAGCACTTTCATGTGGCATCACTATAAAGAACAGCTGGATCGAGAGGGCTCTATATCTGCAGTGGAAAACCAAGTAGCTGGGCCCTAAAGCGAGTAGAGTCATGGAAAGGCACTGTGGCAGTAAAGCTACCAGTATTCTTATGCTGTTAAATGAGCGCTCCAGGCAAAGTGAAAACCACTGAACTCCTGCTTCATCTGTTGTAAACATGCTGCTTTACCTCCTATAGTGGTGTCTCAGCGGTCCCCAGAGTGAAGTTTTCAAGTCTAAAAATCAGAAAAAAACATCAAATGATCCCAGAGAGGAAGCATATATCGGGCCGTGGGCTTGATAAAGTCGGCACCCAACTGATTGTTTGCGACTGCTGGTCCACCCTCGGATCATCCCGGTTATTGTCCTGTGTACAAGCTGTAATTATCTGTTTCATGTCCTCATACAGATTTACAATCCTCAAAGACTTTTATTTTGGAAAATAAACTAAGACAAATATTGCAAACACTCACAAGTCACTCCAAGCTTTATCCTTCTTGGTCGCTGGGGGTGCTGAAGCCTATTCCAGCCCACAATGGGTGAGGAACACCATAGACAGGCTGCCATTCCATTGCGGAATATTATAAGCTACTGATGGAAAATCAAATAATGATCCAGCGCAAGATGGAAGAAAGAAATCTGAATAAACTGGACTGTGATTGGAAAAAGTGTGAGTGGGATTTTTTTCTTATACTCTACTTAACCACCGGTGGGCAACCCAGAAAACCTGGAAAATGCCAATAGACCACCAGCTCCACTGGTTCAGCTCCGCCAACAGTGGGTCACTATTCTCTTGCTATTGGGATGAACCTTGAAAGTGGGAGGAACTTTTGAAAAGCTGCAACTGCTTTGGATTGGGCTGCTGGGAACATTCCCTTTTCTTGGTTGGTTGGTTGGTTTGTTTTCCTGTTGACTTTGCATTGCAAAAGGGCTAGTAAGCTATCATAGGGACTTTCTTTACTATGGGGGAATTCCCAAAAATTCTTCTTTGGACTGGACTGCTGGGAATGTTTCTTTTTGTTTGTTTGTTTATTTGTTTTCCCACTGGCTATCGATTGCAAAAGAGCTAGTAAGCCATCACAGGGAATTTCTTTACTATGGGGTAATTTCCAGTAGTTGTATGGTGAGTTGGCATAGTGCTTGCTGGGTATTGTAGTCAGTGAACATTGAGTGATGAAACACGGATTCATGGGTTCTGTGAAGCCGGCTAAGAATACTACACATGCTAGGTTTAGGTCGGAATTCTCCTTTAAGCTAGCAGCTACTTTCCAGGTCTGATGCTGAGGAGATTTTGGTGTTGCTTCTCAAATTCCGTTGAATAATAATCAGAAACTGATTATAAGATTATAATAAGCTGCACTGTTTATATTGTCCCCACAATAATGGCATGTGTTTATTCAGACATGGCACGAACGAGACATCTGCCTCACTTTCGGCCAGATTGCACTGATTCCCAAACAGTACTGTTTTTGTATTTTGACCCAAATCGTACAAATCTGGACCCAAATACAGTCAAAATCATAACTGAAGCTTAAAGGTGCTTTAGTGTCTCAGCTGTAATCACTTTTTGATATGTTGCTGTTCTGGTCCTCCCCTCCAGGTTGGTATAACCGACTGTACATCAACTTCACCCTGCGGCGTCACATCTTCTTCTTCCTGCTGCAGACCTACTTTCCTGCTACTCTGATGGTCATGCTGTCCTGGGTGTCCTTCTGGATCGATCGCCGGGCCGTCCCCGCCAGGGTCTCCCTAGGTAATTAAGCCCAGTTCATACTCCTCTTACAGGTCTACAGGGTTTTAGACCATACAGTCTCCTTTGAATGTACTGGATAAGTCTACCGGTTCTTACTGCTGATGAGTGGACTGTATATGTATTATGATATGGTCTCTATTTTTCAGCTGTTGCTTTCCTTTTTCTTTCATGTCTGGTTGTTAGTACACCAGTGATTTCTTTCTTTGCAAGTTTTCTTTCTGTAACTTTGCAAGTGCTACTTTGCAATGCTTGTGCAATGGCTCTGATTGATTTTCCCTCCTTTCTCAGCTTCGAAATGGCGTGCTTTTCTCCCATACATAGTTCTCTGGTCTTCGTGTTGGTTTCTCCTTTTGGTCTGAATCCAAACACTGCCTGATAGTTTTCTTTCTAAGCTAGGGCTTCAACAGAAAGCTGATTTACTAGCTGAATAATCTGTCAATTATCTAATCGAATAATCAGATAATAATATTTTGGATTATGAATCACTCAGTTAGCAAAACAGCCTTTATGCAGATATCAGTTTTTTGACTGAGCTAGAGGTTGTTTTATAACATTTGCTAACTAACAATGAGGACAATAAAGATGAATATCTTCGGTCATTAATATGATGCTAAATGCTAATGCGGAAGACAAATATAACTCCAATATCTATTTCCTGCCAAAATGTAAAACCAAAGGTGTGCAAAGTAGCAGCGATGAATCATAAAATAACAAAACCAGTTTCATTTTTAGAAAAAAAATGTTCTTTAGTCTGTGTTTGGTGCGTTCTGCTGTCTGTCTATACTCTGCCGCAACTAATTGCGACAGTCACAGGTCTTTACTGAAGGAAATGATGTTACCAACTGATCAACTGTAAATCAGCCAGCACCTAAATTAGTCATTAATTGTAGTCAACTAAGTCGATTAATTGTTGTTGTCAAAGTCCACAGCACCAAGTTTTGAGTCCATTTCTGACCCAAGCCTGACCAAATTCTGATCAAAAGGACACCAAAATGCTGAAAAAAACTATTCTAATTATTCTAATAATAAACAATAGTGGCTGTTACATTAAAGTGTAACAACAACAACTATTAGATTATGGATAAATACAATGTAAGAAAACAATGCAGATTTGAACCTGACACATACGGTCACATGGAAACATTTGGGTGCCCCAGTCACATTTCATGTTCTGTTGATCTTTTTAACTGAAAATACATTTTAATACACTATTACTGTTTATTTGCCAAACATACTTGAAAGAAATAAATATATTAAATATTTTTTAAAAATTCCAATAAATAGCAAATAAACAGGAATTGTGCACTAAAATTTGCAGAAAAATGCCATATTTTTGTTGTACAAACTTAACATGAGGGACAAGACGCAGTTCTGATGCAACAGCACAGTCAATAAGTCTGTTTTTTCTCTGTCAGTAGCTGAGAGCTGAAGAGTAGTATGCAAGTTTCAAACCTTTCATCATGTAACTCTCTGTTGGGTTAAATTGACAGTGCACACAGCAAAACAATGAATTCCATGACAGCATTTCACCAATACACTGTAAGCTTCAGTAGTGCTGACTGGTCAAGCAAAGAAATACTATAGCAATCTGGACATGTTCAACATTTCAAAGCTCAGACTACTGGCATCCACTGGAGCATTCCCACTCCAACTGCCTTTTAAAACAACCGTCTCGTCTAGAAATGACTGTAGATGGTGTGTTGCATTTGTTTGGATTTCACGTGTCTAAGTTGGGAATGGGAATGACCTGATCAATCTAATCACAACACTTTGTTCAGTTTATTTAGTGAGTCTGAAGTGGACCAGGAGTTGCTCCACAGTCCTGTAGCTGTAACCCTAATCGAACACACCTGTGTCTAGAGCCTCCCAAGTGTTTGAATGAGCTGACACAGGTGCTTCTGTGTAGGGCCTTCACAACAACCTGCGTTGTGGCATTCCTGGAAATGGATTGCCCAAACCTGACCTAATATTTCAGTCCTTACAACTTGCAAACTGCACTGAGTGCAAAAACTAGTACTAAACTTTCTGTTGCAATGAATGAGCAAACTGTACCGATCTAACTCTCATAACTACACTCATCATCAAAAGAACAGCTGCACCCAGAAGGAGGTGTGGGATAGCAGTGCTATTGGGAAGGAAGATAAAGGTCACCAGGAACAATAAATGATGATACATTTAGACTGATATGGGCAATATTTATCGAGCTACACATACAGAAGTAGCGTCTCTCAGTATGGCGTCGGGCGGCCATGTTTGCTAATGCAACATGCCAGACGTCTCGGCATGGAGTTGTAGAGAGTGACACCAGGCCTTCTGGACATGTGACAGCAAACAACACACAGATTCGTTGGTCATCTCCACCAAGACAAAAGTGGAACTCATCACTGCAGATGACCCGCTGCCATTCTGGCACGGGACCATTGCAGTCTTTGGTGACGCTGACGTGGTGCTAAGGGCAGTCGTCGTAACAGTCTCCGTGCATGTAGTCCTGTGTCATCGAGCGGTGAACAGCTGGCACTAACAGGATGATTCATGGAGGGCATCACTGTTCGCTGAATGTGTGCAATCATGGCTATTGGGTCAGTGAGGTCCAGCCATAAGTCTTTGAACTTGAAGCATTCTCATGCCTCATGATTTGTGCAACCAGTTTTTGAGGATGAGTGTATATACAGCACTGTGCTTTGTTTGTTTCATTTTCAGTCAAAATGACTATTGGGTTATTCATTTTTGAGTGTCAGAAAACAACAGGAAAATATATACAGAAAACTATTTAGATCTGCCTCTTAATACACCTTCTATTTTACACCTTCAGTCTTAAAAGCTGGTTGCATTCTTACGATGCGAGAAATACCAAACCCGTTCATTTACATTGAGCAGGTAAAAAAAAAAATCTTGAGAACAAGTAACAATGGAAATCACAAGCGTTTTCTTTCTCCAGGCATCACCACGGTGCTCACCATGTCCACCATCATCACGGGGGTGAACGCCTCCATGCCCAGAGTATCCTACATCAAAGCTGTGGATATCTACCTGTGGGTCAGTTTTGTCTTTGTTTTCCTCTCCGTCCTCGAGTATGCGGCTGTGAATTATCTGACCACAGTAAAGGACGGCAAAGAACGCAAACTCAGGGAGAAGGCGAGAGAACAGGTAACTGTATTTTAATGCTCACAAGTATGGTACGACACTTTTACTAGTCAATGACTGTGAAAAACCTATGTACTGCATTTTCAGAAAACATTCTTGATATGAATGTCATATCCTACCCAATCGGCTGCATGTAATGTAATGTAATTATTGTGTCTCACAGGCCTAATGGGTGTATTTGGGTGTAAACTGCACAATTAAACCAACCAATCAGGTCACATTTCTATTTCATTATCTGCAAAACCTTTTTTTGGTACAAAGCAGTTTCTGGGCCGTGTCTTCTCCATGTATATGCATTTAGCAGAGGGCCACTGCAGCCTGCCTCTTTTAAACCCTCACAAGCGAGCAGTTAGTGGGCTCGGCTAACCAGAGTTTACATGATAACCTGCAGCCTTAGTAAATGGAACATTCAATTCAGGCACATTGTACGCCAGGGACAGATTACTGACTGGGCCAGGTGGCTCAGTGCCCAGAGGCCTCTGGCTGCCAAGTGCCTCAGCAGGGGGCCTCAGACCACAAGTTTTAAGATAAGCCAAACACTTAGCATGCAGACTACTGGAGACTCAAACATTAGATACTGAGATTGTCTGTATGACCTCTTCTGTTTTAGACTCAGTTTGGTTTGAAAGACAAAGAGAGAACAAACTCTCAGTTTAAATAGAACAAACAAAGGAACAAATATTAAACAGCTCCAAAAAGTAGATAGTTTGAATTTTGCATATTGTTTACTCTAATTTTTCAGGTCTTTAGTTTTTATAGTGCAGTCGCATCAACCCGCATTTTGCACTGCGCCTTGAGCTCATATGTATGTCTGACTCACTGTGTTGTCTTGATAGCAACAGGCTACAGTAAGTGACTGAAATTGAAGAGAAAAACATACACACACACATTGAAGAGAAATTGAGGAGAAAAAAACACACACACACACACAGATATATATATATATATATATATACATATATATGATTGATGTACAAAGAAAAACAAGTATTGCCAAAATAGCAACTTCACAGGAAAGAGCAAATACATGTAATTTTAATGTAAGTCAATAGAACCAGACTTTTTTTCCAAAGTTTGGGCCATTTGTGTTGGTCCATTTCTCATGCAGTCTTGACACAATTTTCATACAAATCGACAAATACACCCATCGTCAAAAGAATAGTCCCACCAAGAAGGAAGTGTGGGATTGTGGGATTGCAGTGCTATTGGGAAAGAGGATAAAAGTCACCAGGAACAATAAATGATGATACATTTAGACTGATATGGCCAATATTTATTGAGCTACATATACAGAAGTAGTGTCGGGTGTCGGGCTGCCATGTTTGCTAACACAACATGCCAGATGTCTCAGCATGGAGGTTCCTAATGGTGTCCTGTGATAATCCATCCCATGCAGCTTAAATATTCTCACACATTTCCTGCAGATTGTGCGGTAGGGGTGGAGGTGGAGTGACATCAGGCCTTCTGGACATGTTTGATGATGAGTGTTTATATTTTTGGAAGTCAACTCAATTAATTTTTTTTTTGTTGTTAATTTTTTTGTAATATTGCAATGTGCACTAGGATAAGAAGCTTTACCAGTGGAAATCTGAAAATACAAAATCTGCAAAAATAAGAAGCAAGAATGAAAACATGAGAAATCACAACACTATGTACAATAAACTACGTAAGAACAAAAAAGCTAAGAGATCAGCACAAAGTAGATATACGAGAATAAATCTAGAAACAAGCCCAGAAAACAAGCTTCAGGTGTGTTTGATAAAGAGTGGAAGGAGGCAAGGCTTACCCAGTTGTTCCCTACCACTGGACATTAGGTGTGTCCCCTGCATTCATGTCTTTGAGTCAAAGCAAAACATATACATTTCATCATTACTCATTATTTTAAATCACTTTGGCAGAGTAGCCACGGGTGTGGTTCATGTTTGTATTTGTTAGTCAACATACATCATCTCTTGTTGTTTAAAATGTGATTTATAAACACAGTTGACCTTTAACCCCATATACCTTGCTCAAGAGAACATTTGTCTTTATTTTGCAGTCTCTGCCATGTACCTGTGGCCTGTCCCACGGCAGGACTATGATGCTGGATGGGACATACAGCGAAGCTGACAGTAATAGCCTGGCAGGGTATACCCGTGCTCCCATGGCCACCGAGGAGCCCCCTGAGAAACAGGAGCGCATGGTGGTCCACCTGTCCCTAGACAATGAGTCCACAGGAACGAAAAAGAAAGGCCTGCGGGGCTTCCGCATCATCCAGAACACTCATGCCATCGACACTTACTCTCGCATGATCTTCCCCGGGGCCTATATCTTCTTCAACCTCATCTACTGGTCTGTGTACTGCTGAGCCTCCTCACAGCAGGGAATACAGGCCTAGAGAGTGCTGTAAATCAGGCCATCCCAGTGCAATTGGAATGCTTCTGGCTGTAGATACTAGTGGAATCTAAAGACTCTCGTGCTGTTTTTTTGGTGTACACGAACAAAACAAGCAAGAAACGAGACTGAAAGACTGAGGTCTTGCTTGGAAATATAGTTGGGCTTTCGAATAATTGGATGTACTTTGTCTTTTGGAGGAGAAGTGTAATAGTGTGAAACTTTGGATGTGGCGAATAAGTGATTTCAGTGCTTGGACCCCTCGCATTGCGCCAGATTGGCTACGCGCTCAAATCTCCCCAGCAGTTTTTCTTTGTGTTAGAGGGCATGCACCAATGATTGGGATTTATATTCACTTTTCCACGGCTTGGCTCACTTCTCTCCTTCTTTGAATTCCTGGCTGTGCTGACGTCACGCCTCCGCCATGGCTGAGCTGTATGTGTTTGGACTCTAACTGTGTGCTTTCCGCATATCCAGTGCTAGTCTCGCTACTAGCCCTTATTGCTTACTGTGGCATTCCAGAATCCACACTAAACCATATAGTTCTGAAGAGGAAAGTTACATTTACCTCCAATCAGCCATACCAGCATCCCAATGCATGAGGTCCGGCAGGTTAATGGGTTAATGGGTGAAGAGAAGCAGGTTACTTATACAGGTAGTACTTCAGTTTTGGTTAGTTACATTCATTGAGAAGAAACATCCACCATGAACGCCCACCCACTGGCCACTTTATGAGCTGAAACTACACTGCCATGCAAAAGCCAGAGACCAATCTCCTTCCTCATTCATTTAATTGACAGACAAAGCAGATAACAATTATATTTTTCAATGTCGGGAAAGAATATATACAGTACCCATCAAAAGTTTAGACGCACCCAACCAAATGGATGTTGTTGGTGACCTTAAAGACTTACACTTAACAGTTCCAACTGATGAGACAATGAGTCTGAAACAATGCATGCACTATATTGCTGAAAGTGTTCACTCACCCATACAAATCATTGAATTCAGGTGTTCCAATCACTTCCATGGCCACAGGTGTATAAAACCAAACACCTAGGTATGCAGACTGCTCTACAGATATTAGTGAAAGAATGGGTCGCTCTCAGGAGCTCAGTGAATTCCAGCATGGTACCGTGATAGGATGCCACCTGTGCAACAAGTCCAGTCGTGAAATTTCCTCACTACTAAATATTCCACAGTCATCTCTCTGACCTCCACCTGATAGAACACCTTTGTGATGAATTAGACCGGAGACTGCTCGCCAGGCCTTCTCGCCCAATGTCAGTGTTTGACCTCAAAATGTGCTTCTGGAAGAATGGTCAAAAATTTCCATGAACACATTCCTAAACCTTGCGGAAAGCCTTCCCAGAAGAATTGAAGCTGTTATAGCTGCAAAGGGCGGGCCGACATCATATTAAACCCTATGGATTAAGAATGGGATGTCACTCAAGTTCATATGTGTGGGAAGGCAGATGAGTGAATACTTTTGGCAATATAGTGCATCCTGATATACCACATATACTCTTGATGTATCACAGTATTATATTTCTGCCATACCTCCACCTCTAATATATATTTAGTTGAACAAAAAAACTTCTTCTTTATGCACAATATAAAAGCTCTAGTTCCTCTTTCAGTTTAGTGAATATTCATGATGGACAGACCAATAGAATTGCTGCAAACTGCTTAGAATAAACCTTGTTCTATCAACCTCCATTGCAGGTTAAGAAAGGTGTTTTATCCTCCTGTAAAGCTCCTTTTTGGAGGGTTTTAAGGTGGACTGTATAATTCCATGTGTGCTATTTTACAGTTTAATGTCTTCACCTTTATTCTACAGTAAAGAATTAAGATAAACATAAGGAGAACCTTTTATGAGCAGTCGTGTCTAAACTTTTTACTGGTACTGTATATGTGATGTATATGTAAGTTACTCAGAAGCCTCAAAAACTAAATATAATATAATTTTTCAGTCTTTAGTGTGTCCACCCTTTATCACTATTGCAGATTTGCTTTTATAGAAACTTGCTTCTGCAGAGATATTTCTTCTACAGCCCCAAAGTTCAGTCATAGAAATTGGTTGTATTTTCTGCTTTTAACCATACAGGTGATCCCAAACACGTTCTGTGATGTTCAGGTCTGGACTGTGGGGTGGTCAGTCCATTATTGTTTGATTGTATTTTTTTTGTCTCTTTCCTTCTTTTCAGTCAGATAAACATCCTTTCACACCCATAGTGTTGAATTGTCTTCTTAACTCTGTGGGTCTGAAGAGGTGGAAGGATGGACAGAAACACCTCTGGATGTTTTCAGATTTGAAGCATGAGTGGAGCTTGATTGGTAACACTTTACATTGTGTTGACTAACTAACATGAAGTAATACATTAACAATGGTTAACTAAGGTAACAACTGTTACATGTTTACTTAGCCTGTAGTTGTTATATGTTTACCTAACATTAGCTAAGTTCTGTAACATTGTTAATGTGTTACTTCACGTTAATTAAAGCATTACTTCATGTTAGTTAGTCAACACTTAATGTAAAGTGTTACCACTTGATTTTCTCCTCTCTCTCTAAGATGAAAGCTTTAAATGTTGTTTATCAGATGGGTCCAATTTTGGTAGTCCACCATGTCTTACATGGTCATTGGGATTCCCCTTCTCTCTAAATCTCTCTATATTTTGCTGAAACCAAGTCTTTCCTTACACAAGTAAATTATTGCATATCTGATCCTCTCAAACGTAACTTACTTAAAGACCATTTATGACTGGAAATGTATGGGTGAGTATGTGTGATCTCTGACTTTAAGGTCCATATAGGTGTACAATTCCAGACTGTAGCCCATTTGTCATGGACATCCTCACCATTGGACAGTTTCTGACCACAGAGTCACTATTAGGCCCACTAGATATGACATAGTTTATCTATAATATATAATATATACAACCTTCTGGCATGCTAGCTGGGGGATCCCAGAGCCATATTGCTGCTTCGATTATGCCACAATCATATTCAGGCCAATGCTGGAAATTCGTCAGCTATAACAAAATTGGGTCTGAATTCATGAAGTCCGTTCCTGACATTCAGATACAAGGATGGCTAATATAAACTGCGCATCAGCATATGGGCCAGAGTCTCCAACCGTCCACCAGCAAGGCGGGGGTTTCTGATAAAGTGACCAGTGACGGTATATTCTTATATAACATTGATTGAGCACTTTCTATACGACCGTTATCCCTCATCGGAAGCACATCTCATCTCGGCATACGGTTGATGGTTAGAATTTTGATATGTATTCATTTTTTTGGAATACTGCCGAGTTCTTTCTAACCATCGTACCTTAACGTGTTTTGGAGATGTTGTACAGGGCTCTGTGTAGTATTTAGGTGCTGCCTGTTGGCCGGGTTATATATGTTTTCTCACATGGGTCATTTTACTTGAACTGTTATGTTTTTTTTAAATAACTTTTTTGAGCCTTTTGAGATATGCCTCCATTACTTTGTTACCTGTGTAATAATGCTCATTCATGATTAACACAAAACAGGAATTCAACTCTTTTAGCATCTATCTACAGTGGACGAAGAGCACTCGTAAAGGAGTGAATGAATGCTTCTGTTTTCAGTGAATTGTAAAGAAATAAAATACTTTTGTGGAACGTCCTCACTTTTACATGATATGAGATGTGTATCAAACCCTTATACTGAAGTATTAAAATGTGTTGAAATGGGAAGTCAATGTTATTGTTGAAATCTGTGCCCATAACTTCCAACCAGATGAAGAACTACTGTTTGAACATCACTTGTTACAGCTAACAGACTGTCTTTAATTGAATAAACTGAATATTAAACTTTAGCTGGTTACCCAGCATGGCCATATATCCAAAATGCAACATATATTGTTTTTGCTGGTGACCACTATATTGACTTCTATTGCTGTTGACCACCACCCAAAGTAAACCTATGCTGGTAATGCTGGTGACAAGCCATGATGGTCTATGCTGTTTTTTTAGCCAGGGAGTCACAGAATATCTGCTCATTTGTTTTCACTTTATGTCCCATTAAATGTCTCTGAAGCATTTCTGGGAGATTGTGCAGTTCGTTGGGGAGACATTACCACAGAGTGAAAATAAAGGTATATAAAAAGAGGAATGTTACGAGCGTAAAACCCCAGTGGTTTCACTTCTTGAAAAAGACAGTTGTTATTGTTGAAATCTGTGACCATTAAAGCCAACCAGATAAAGAGCTGGTGGTTGAACATCACTTGTTACAGCTAACAGACTCTCTGAATAAACTGAATATTAAACTAAATTGTGGCTAACTTGCTAACGCTACAATAATTTGAGGGAAACTTTGAGTGTAAGCATTCACAGAAAGAGTTATGTAAGAACTGAGACATATAAAGTACAGAATATGTTGCCTACTTCCCTGTTAAGAGCTTGAAATGTCTTTATCTTTATTTGCTCGGTGCTAGCATAGGAGCTTTATGTAGCACTGGGTTAGCAAACCAAAAAATAAGTGAATTAACAGATTTTTACGTAAAACTTTATGCTATTTAATGGCATTATGCTATGTAATTCCATTGTTTTACGGTTATATGCCTGAGTGTGAAGAAAATGAAAAACTTAAAATTACTTTTTTAGCATAAGTAACTAATTTCGGCTAAATATAATCCTTCCACTTAAGTTCTTCTCACATACACTATATTGCCAAAAGTATTGACTCATCCATTCAAATCATTGAACTCAGGTGTTCCAATCACTTCCATGGCCACAGGTGTATAAAACCAAGCACCTAGGCATGCAGACTGCTTCTACACACATCAGTGAAAGAATAGGTCGCTCTCAGGAGCTCAGTGAATTCCAGTGTGGTACCGTGATAGGATGCCACCTGTGCAACAAGTCCAGTTGTGAAATTTCCTCACTACTAAATAATCCACAGTCAACTGTCTGACCTCAACCTGATAGAACACCTTTGGGATTAATTAGAGTGGAGACTGCGAGCCAGGCCTTCTGGTCCAATATCAGTGTCTGATCTTACAAATGCGCTTCTGGAAGAAAGGTCCAAAATTCCCATCAACATGTTCCTAAACCTTGTGGAAAGCCTTCCCAGAAGAGTTGAAGCTTTTGTAGCTGCAAAGGGTGGGCCGACATCATATTAAACCCTTGGATTAAGAATGGGATGTCATTCAAGTTCATATGGGTGTGAAGGCAGACGAGCGAATACTTTTGGCAATATAGTGTAAATCATATAAACATAAGAAGAAACAGCGGTTATGAGCTTCTCTTCCATGTTTAGCACCACACTGGTGAGAACTGGAACCATATGCTGGTAGGAACACAAAGCTCAGAGAGCAATAGCTGGGAACCTTGGACCTCCATGTCTCCCTGGTCTGGAGAATCTGTTGGAGCTTTACTGCATCATAACTCATTTGTATAAGGTTGCAAAAATCTCAACTCGATTGGTCACTTGTTCCTCTGTCGCCAGGTCCCTTTCCACTACATGCTGTACTCCCATAGGAAATGACTGGTTGCTTGTCACTGTCACCTGCTGCTGTGAACGCAGGGTTAGAGTAAGTAAGTTGAATACCAATTTGTGGGTTTACAAGGTCTGTGTCTACGGTTCCTTGAAGGCTAGCAATGCGATCCAGGGCTTGTTGGATAGACCGCGTAACACATCTCATGGATTTTGCAAAGCATTCCCTTGTCCTGTGGATTCAATGACGGCATCAGCAGTTAGTTGCGTCAACTTGACTTTCCTTGCATGACTGTTGATGAAACAGTCATGAAACCCCCTAGCTCAGACCTCAGATATGTAATTTTTAGTTCCTTGAAATCATAAGGCTTCTCTGAAGGCCTAGAAAGCTCTAAAGGTTCCCATCTGTTGAATAGGTATGCAATGGTGACAAAAGCATCAGCATTGGGATGATAATCCAGGGATAACGTTTTTCTTCTTCCCTGGAATTGCATCAATCCAAACCACATACATAATCTCTTCTTTTGTTGTACACACCTTCTCCATGGTGCCAAAGACACAAGGTGCTTTATTAGGATCAGTACTATTATTCAATGATTATGTTCAGAATTCCAATGCTTCTCGAAGAGCGATCTCATACACAAGCATCCACTTAACTCAGTAATCCATATTTTAGACAGCATTCTGGGGAAATCCCTAATCCCTCAAACGGACAAATCATATTACGTCCCATTCAAAGCAGTCTTCAAGGCACCGCATTCATGGATCGCTGTCCATTTATAGGAGGAATGGTCTCTTGGCAGTCGGAGAGGGTGGAATATTTGTCCTCGCCGGTGGCATGACTGAACGTTAAGAGAGGAGAGGAGAAGAAGAAGCCTTCAGGAAGAAAAAAAAATGTACATATTTCAGTCTTATCATAGGTGGAAAGTTTGAGCCGCTCCACAGTCATTTCCAAGCCTGCAATCCCCCCAGAAGGAAGGGGCGGGTGATAAGGTTGCTAAGGAAACCAAAGTGAAACACGGCTTTGAAACGGAACACACGGCGCTTACGCTGAGGGAATTTGTCCCACCTCCCTGTCATGACTTCAGTGGAACGCTTACTGTGTCCTTTATATGAACTTTGACAGTGGAGTCAAAAGCATTTATTAATACATATATTCAAGCGTGTTTAATATTCCATTGAAGATATTAAATATGTATCAAAAGTACAGAACAGGCTTTGAATGTCAGGAATATCTGGTCATCTGGTGTGTATATTAATGATGTTCTTACGTATACATTTAGAACAAAAGTATTGAGCTCAGAATTTTTGCAGTTAGGGTGAGTATTAGGATGGTGTTAGTGTTGGGCTAGTGTTCATTTTTGTAATATCAAGCCTGAAACATCCGGAATGCAGAATAATCTGCCTGGGTAATGTGCTGAGTTCAACAGTACTATTTCTCTCCAGGCTATTTGGGGTGGGGGGGCACTATCCCACTTCTGACACCAATGTAGTGTATGTGTTGGGGATCTTAAGGCAAATAAATATTCAAGTTAGTACTCAGAATTCTGCAGTTAGGATGAGTATTAGGATGGTGTTAGTGTTAGGCTAGCGTTAATTTTTGTAATATCAAGCCTGAAACATCTGGAATGCAGATTGAGTTGCCTGCGTAATTGACAGCGGTATTCCTCTCCAGGCTGCTTGGGGGCACACTATCCCACTTCTGACACCAATGTAGTGTATGTGTTGGGGATCTTAAGGCAAAGAAATTTCAACCTAGTGAGATTGTTGGGAAGGTCACTTTTAGCTGTAGGATTCCTCTCTATGGTAGACACTAACCCCACAGTCCAGTATAAAGCTGACCTAAAATGAATTTCTCTCCTACCAAGAGCAGCATCTCCTGAGTGCCTCTTCACGTGGTCACTTTGCATGGCTCCGCTCCTTGTGATGGAACATCAAAATTTAATCTATTTTTTTCTGTATATAGTGTGTCCTCTCTTCCATAGCTTCAACAGCTATTGGCTATTCTTCCATTGCTCAACACTCCTCATTGTGGGCAACTGGCTAGGATAATAAGGATAATAAGGAAAAAAAATATAAGGAAGTAAATAAATAATAAATAATAAGGAAAATAAAGCTAGTTGATTACTTCAGCAGGGAAAGGCTATAAAATATAAAAATCATACATATATATATATATATATATATAATAAGGTCAGGGTGGAGGTGGAGTGACACCAGGTCTTCTGGACATGTGACGTGTGACAACAAACTCGGTGCTATCCACGGTGCCTCCACACACAGATTCGTTGGTCGTCTCCACCAAGACAAAAGTGGAACTTATCAATGAAGATGACCCACTGCTGCCCCGAGTCACTCCATGACAGTCTGGCACGACACCATTGCAGTCTTTGGTGATGTTGACATGGTGTTAAGGGCAGTCATCGTAACGATCTGCGTGCATGTCGTCCTGGGTCGTGCAGCCGTCTGCCAATGGTGCTGGCACTAACAGGATGACTCATGGAGGGTATCACTGAATCTCAAACCTACCCACAAAGTTTCATTCCTGTCAGTTGACGATGGATGTATAATCATGGGAGTGACGCAAGAGTAGTGAGAAGGCCTGATAGTCATTACTGCATTTTATGGTCTGCTCCAGCCATTGTTTCCTCTGTATTGTCTTTGTTTATCATATTTGTTGTTGTTGGTTTTTTCCCTCTATTCATATTACATTTTGACTTGTTATGGCCTTTTATTTTGTTTGTGTGGCATGTCCCATCACAGAAATTATGAACAGTTGTTTTTCTAAATCAATATCCTTGTAAAGCAGTGATAATATACCCAACCTAATGACGGCTAAGCCGAAGGCTGCAATAAGAACTGAATATTAAGAGGGTCTGAGAAATCGTTTCTTGTTCTCCCCTTTTGAAAGTTGTTTTCTTGCCTCCTAAAGCAAAAGATGGAGTAATCCTAGACAGGACTGTACTGAGCTACAGCTCCATCAAGCCTGCAGGCGAGCTTGTGCTGTGTGCCTCAGTACTCAATCAAGCACGAGGACTTCACAGCTGCCTGAGAGCAAGAGGACAGAAATTCAGATTCTGGAAGAAAGGGAAAGTTGAAACTGGGTATAAACTAACCAAAATCTTTACAAAAGAAAAACGACTGGTGTAGCTGTCTACTGGGAGAGATGCGAGGAAACCTTCAGCAGCTAGACCTGATAGAGTTCACTACAAACTTCTGGAAAAGTTCTCAGCAGAAAGTTTAATGGACAGAAGCTCATTTATTAGCGACTGCGCTACGTGCAGTTCTTGCTACACATTTTATAACTAGTCCCGCTGTTTTCAAGATATCGACCGGAATGATCGGGAATGGTGTGCTTGTATACAGCTTATTGATCAGATGTTTCTGCGCAGCAACGGATTTTTCTGGAACCCCCACCCAATAGAGTCCCATTAATTTTCACCCCCATTCAAACCCTATTGTTTCCTGTAACCTCTCTGTATGGGCGCTCATCATCGTTGTTGATGTTGCCAATTATTGTTGTGTCATCGGCAAACTTGATGATGGTGTTGGAACTGTGTTATAAATCAACTGCTATTCACATCTGCATCAGACAGACAGATAGATAGATAGATAGATAGATAGACAGACAGATAGATAGATAGATAGATAGATAGATAGATAGATAGATAGATAGATTGATAGATAGATAGATAGATAGATAGACAGACAGAGTGCCTCATTATATTCAGAGGGAAATTCTATCTTCTATCTATCTTTGCATCGACAGACAAGATGCATCAAAGCCATAAGAACTCGATAAAAACAATAAAGCAAAATAAAAAAGAATAAAGGATGTGGAACACAGAACATAGAAAGAAAGCATAACTGTGTGTATACAGTTAGAGGAAACAAGTATTAATATTTAATGTATTTATATACTTAACATACCGTGTCTCTATCCTCTTGAAATAATGCACATACACATAATACATAAGTGCATTCATTTACTATATTAACAATAAATATACATCAAGGCTACATACATGTGGACCATGCTGAGCTGCCTGGCCTCTCTGACCTCGACCATAAGCCAGGTGTGGAAGGTTTATTGCTAAGGGGGTCATGAAATCTCTCCTGAAAGCCGTAGTGTCTTCTAAGGCATTCCATTAAGCCTGTTTACCTAAAGCTCAAGCAGCCATAAAACAATGACACTGCAAAGGTGCCACCTAAGAGGACCCTTTCCCCAAGAGTGTGTGACCTCTCTCTCGACCTACCTGCAATTTCACAAAACACAATTTCTTTTTAACATCCTGTGGGAAGAACCCTGGTGGGGTGGTGAGACTGAGATATCACCCCGGAATAGCTAATCAGAATCGAGGGCTAGACATAACAAGAACTCTCCACACGCCTTAACTCACAAAGTCACAGTACTTCCAGGCACCAGCTTCTAAGGTAGGCCTCTAGTTTCAACTGTCCTATAGATTAAATTTAATCAGAGCCATTTGTCAGATTGTAGTGCTATTGGGAAGGAACAACAAATGATGATAAATTCAGACTGATATGGACAATATTTATTGAGCTACACATACAGAAGTAGTGTCTGGCATTGGGCCACCATGTTTGCTAATACAACATGCCAGATATCTCGGCAGGGAGTTGTAGAGGTTCCTAATGGTGTCCTGTGATAATCCATCCCATGCAGCTTGAGTATTCTCACACAGTTCCTGCAGATTGTGCTTGGAGGTGGAGTGACACCAGATCTTCTGGACGTCTGACACATGACAACAAACCGTTCATCTTGGCGCTGACCACGGTGCCTCCACACGGATTCGTTGGTCATCTCTACCAAGACAAAAGCGGGACTCGTCACTGAAGATGACCCGTGCAGCCGTCTGCCAATGGTGCTGGCACTAACAGGATGACTCATGGAGGGCATCACTGCTTGCTGAATGTCCACAATCATGGCTGTCGGGTCAGACAGGTACAGTGACAAAGACCGTCCTTGCTTACGTCACAAGTGTGGCCGAGAGTGAAACTTGAATCATTTGCATGTCTCATGATGTCACACCTGCCCACCAAGCTTCATTCCTGTTGGTTGATTCCTTCTGAGTGCAACTATTGTTTCATGATGAGTGTGTATATACATGTTTGGGTATGAAAAGAGCATCTCAGAGAGGTGGAGTCTTTTAGAACTAAAGACAGGGAGGACTGTGGGGTGCAACAATTCGAGATATCTTTCTATATATAGAGAGAATCTGAAGAAAGCTCTGTATACAAGGTACAATGATCAAAACCAGTTCTGGATGGTGATATTCAGATATTGAAAACAGACACGGTTCTGTAGTCGAAATCACTGCATGTGAACAGTTCATCACTGCATCCACAAATGCAAGTTAAACCCCACCATACAAAGAAGAAACCTCATACAAGCCGAATAGACCCCCGAATACTGTTTTCTCTCTGCTCATAAATACACGCTTTTCTCTTCATACAAAGTCAACAGACATTATGTGTGTAAAACTGAAGCGGATATTAATGACAAAACCAAAAGTGACTCAGTGCTTGTTTCACCTCACTGTCATCATAAATCAGTCTGAATTATCTTACACTAAAAATGCAGCACATCTATGCAGACAGAGCTAACAGTTGACATAAAAGCCTCCATCAGGAATCACTACAACTAGCGAGGCAATTTTGAGCAGTGCAGTGACTCATTCTAATTCAATTGCATTTATTTGTATAGGGCTTTTCACAACAAATGTAGTCACAAAGCTATTTTATGCACATCTCAGCAAGCTGGAAGTGCAGAAAGTGGGGGGTTCTGAGGAGGCTGCTGATTTCAGGATTGTGACTGTATATAATAATAATAATAATAATAATAACAATAATAATAATAATAATAATAAAGGGTAATACAGTGGTGCAGTGGTTAGCACTGTCTACTCACAGCAAGTGAGGTCGATTCCTTTCCTGGCTGAGGCGTCCAGGGTCCCTTCTGTGTGGAGTTTGCCTGTTCTCCGCGTGTCTGCAAGGGTTTCCTCCCACAATCCAAAGACATGCAGTCAGACTGGTTGGAGATGCTAGATTGCCCTCTCGGTGTGAATGGGTGTGTTTGCCCTGTGATGGGTTGGCACCCTGCCCAGGGTGTTTCCTGTCTTCCACCCAATTAGTGCTGGGACAGGCTCTAGCACCCCCTACAAAGCGACAGGATAAGTGGCTCAGTAGATGAACGAATTAAAAATAATAATAACATAATAATAACAATAATAAAAAGCTCTGAACTTATTAAAGCGTAATAAAGACCCATGTGTGAGTGTTTGTAGTTGAATGGTTTTAAGATCTGCAGTAGTCCTAGATTGTTTAAGGTAATCAAGCCGTTGCCTGCTTTGGAGCACATCACTCAAACACACACAGGTTGAGGTGCAAAGAGAGGAAGTCTATGCAGAGTTATAGATCAGTTCTAAGTCCTGAAGCAGCTTAATATTGTTTTTGAAAGATAACAGTAATCATCTGTTATAATAATGACTCCCGCTCAGTGTGTATTTCAGAGTTACTTCTCAGCCCATGGCCGTGGACATATCTCACTTGGGCACGACTGGTCACAATCTGATAGGTCACTGTTAAGCTCATTTGCATACATTTCGTCCAGAATGGCGTAGCAAAGTGATGGCATCACCAATTTGATATATCAGTATACATTGTCATTTCCTGCCTCAGTATAGCACAGTATGACATGGTTGGCTATGTTTGGTTTAAATGAGTGAATAATAAGCAAATAAATAAATAAATAATCTAATTATAACAGGGAAATCACTTTGCATGATGTCATCGGTTGTTTCACATAGGCACTACTTAAAAGCACCTCCAACTTAAAAGACACCCCCCCCCAACTTATCCCTGTCCAGAGTCTCTGTCTTCCCCTGAAAATGGGAGGTACATTCAGAAGCAGAAATTCATACAGACCTGCCGCTAATGATGTATGTAACAGAAGAATGGCGTCAAAAATACACTCATTGTTGAAAGAATAGTTGCACCCAGAAGGAAGTGTGCAGTCCTCTTGGGAAGGAAGATAAAGGTCACCAATACATGATAAAAAAATTAGACTGATATGGACAATATATATTGAGCTACACATACAGAAGCAGTGTCATCTTGGCGCTGACCACAGTGACTACGCACACGGATTTGTTGGCCGTCTCCACCAAGACAATAGCCAGACTTGCCATTCTGAGTCACTACATGACAGTCTTGCACGACACCATTGCAGTCTTTGCTGTTTGTAGTCGTGCAGCCATCTGCCGATGGTGCTGCCACTAACAGGATGATTCATGGATTGCTTCCTGAATGAATCGTGGTTGTTGCATTGATGCGCGCATGTCAGGCAGTCCGTCGGTTCTCCCTGTCCACGGTTCGTGTAGGTCTCCCAGATCGTTGATATTCCTGATGCATGTCTTCTTCTATCCATTTCCGCCAACAGCATACTATAGTAGTATCTGCACACCAAGTATGGCATGAACATGCTGATAAGACCATCCCGCTTCCCGGAGCTATATGGTGCAACCCCTCTCAAACTGCTGGAATTGCTTTCCAACTCTTCTCTTAGGTATACTTCACTTGCAAATGATGCTACCAACAGAACAACACGAGTCGGGATGGAAAGCATGCGCAACCCGATGACTTTGTATAGTCAGCCAGGTGCAGCGATAAGGTCCTTGAGTACGTCACATGTCCAGCCGAGTGTGTAACTCAAATCATTCGCATGTCTCATGATGTCAAACCTACCCACCAAATTTCATTCTTGTTGAAAGATTCCTTCTTGTGCAAATACTTTTAACGATGAGTTTATATCTTCATTTCCCAAATGATTTTGAAGTATAATTAAAAGGCAAATTGACGTAACAGTTTGGTAATGAAGTTTCTGTCCCACTTTGTTGCTTGCTTCTGACTTTGCAACTTTGGAATGAGCAAATAAAATAAAATGAAGTTCAGAAGATGAACCAAAAAAAATTGCATTTTGTTCTTATTGAGGTTCCAAGTCTTTGCAAAATTCTCCGGCACCGTTCCATCACTGCCCACCCATAACTGTCCATAGCTGACAATGATCACCCACTCCTGTCGCCCATCATTACAATCATTAGAGCTGCTATATGTATTGCTGTGTAGGCCTACATTACTCTGAGGTGCCAGGCTGGAAGTACAGTCATTAATTTTAAGCAGTGTTGAGTTTGTTGTGTTCCAGTATTTCAGTATTGATGGTTTTCTCATTGCCAAGGGTAATCTGGTCCGGTGGTGCCAGTTTAACAACTCAAACGAAACACAAACCATGTAGTTGAGTTAAAGAAGCGATACCCAACCTAAAATCTTCGTCCAGTAAAAGCAGAAGTTCCTCACTTTAGACCTCCCCTGGAGTAAAAGTACTAAAGTATTCAAAATGTACTTAAGTACGGAGAGTAACAGTAGCAAGACCGCTGACCAAGGTGCCTCCACACACAGTGCCTCCACACACGGACTCGTTGGTCGTCTCCACCAAGATAAAAGCGGGACTTGTCACTGAAGATGACCTGCAACCATTATGAATCACTCCATGACAGTCTGGCACAACACCATTGCAGTCTTTGTTGACGCTGACATGGTGTTAAGGACAGTCATCGTCTGTGTGCATGACTCAGGACTCATGGAGGGCATCACTGTTCGCTGGATGTCCACACTCGTGGCTGTTGGGTCATGTAAAACTTGCACTCCAAGTTTCATTCCTGTTGGTTGATTCCTTCTGGGTGCAGATATTTGTGTAATTATTGCTTTGACGATGAGAGTATATATATCTTCAGACAATGTATAAATAATTGTTTATTCTTGACAGCGTCAAGCGACAACGGTACTGGCACTAACAGGATGACTCATGGAGGGCATCACTGCTCGCTGAATGGGTCAGTCAGGTACAGCGATAAGGCTCATCCTTGTTTACGTCACATGTACAGCCGAGCATGAATCTTGAATTATTCTCATGTCTCACAATATCAAACCTACTTACCCCTGTCAGTTGATTCCTTCTGGGTGCAACTATTAGTGCAACTATTCTTTTGATGATGAGTGTATGTATATTACTTCTCTGTTATACCTTTTTGTAAATAGAAAGTTGAGGATTCTGAATGTTCAGTCCATACCAAATACAATACATTCTGTCCATATTTAAAAAGTTGTTTGTTGTTTTGTGGAAAGAACAAAACTTTTACATCTTTGGAAAATCCTTGGCACTGCAGCAAAAAGACAAGAGGCAAGTGCAGAGGTAAAACTGCTGATACATACAATGGAACTGAATTTAACTGTAATAACTACGTATTTAATGTGTAATTACATAACTACGCTTGAACAGTCAAATGACTATGACTACACGTTAAACTGGAAACTCAGGAAGTGGGATTGGGAAGCTAAAGATCAAGCAGAGCACATCTGCTTGTGACGGTTTCTGTTCAACAGTTGCCAGTAATATTTTGATCCTGTGATGTCACAGGAAGTGACAGAGGTGCAGCTTCCTGTTCGCTGAATGCTACAGTGGTGGACATTTCTATTAATAACCCAAAGCTTCACTAGAGCTCAGCTTCCTGGAACTGGCACGCTATTTCTGGCCCGATTATTAGGATTTATTCAACATCAGTCTCATTTCCGACCAACTGCCCAGGATGGACGTAAGTGGCAGTCGCTTGCGCAGTTTATAAGCACATATAAATGTCTAGATTAGAGGCTTCTCTCCAGAACAATCACCTCTAAAATAGCAATAAGGCATCAAGTGGAAACGATCTGAAGACTGGTTTCTTGCTAGAAGAAGCATCAGATCAGATCTGAACAGTGATGGAGCGCCTACTGTAGTAATCCTCAACACAAAATCTCTCTCTCTCTCTCTCTCTCTCTCTCTCTCTCTCTTTCTCTCTCTCTCTCTCTCTTTCTCTCTTTCTCTGTGAAGCGTTCATCAGGCAACAGTTGGTTAGCGCAGATTAACCACTAATGAAGCGATACGAGCGGAGGAAAAAAAGGTTTACATAATATGACGTGAATGGCTCGGCATCAAGTACGCCAATCTTCCACCCACCAAATCCAGATTAATGCCACAGAGAGAGAGGGGGGGGGAGTAAAAGAGAGAGAGAGAGAGAGAGAGAGAGAGAGAGTGAGAAAGAAAGAAAAAATTAAAAAAAGAAGAGAGAAAAGGGGATAGATAGATAGATAGATAGATAGATAGATAGATAGATAGATAGATAGACAGATAGACAGATAGATAGATAGATAGATAGATAGATAGATAGATAGATAGATAGATTTAAAAAGAGGAAAAGAGAGAGCACAAAAAGAAGGAGGTGGAAAGAAGAAGAGCGAGCAAGAAAAAGACACAGAGTGATTAGGATATAGAGAGGAAGAAAGACTGAGATAGAGGGAGAGAGAGAGAGAGGAAGAGAAAGAGAAAGATCAAGAAGGCAGAAAGAGAGCAACAGATAAAACAGCAGATAGAGAGAAAGATAGAGAGTGAGAGATAGATAGAGACAGAGACACAGAGAAAGAGAGAGATGGAACATAAGAGATACATGGATAGAGGGGGGGAGAAAGAAACTGAAAAAGAGAAAAAGAGATAGAGAGACAAAAAGAAAGAACACAAGCAAGAGGTAGGTGGAGAGAAGGTAAGGGACTAAGAGAGTGATGGGGATGTAGAGAGGGAGAAAGATTGAGAGAGACAGAGAGAGAGGGAAAGAAGGAGACAGAGAGAGAGAGAGAGACCAAGAGACTGAGAGAGAGAGGGAGAGAGAAAACAAATGGAGAGAAAGAGAGAAAGCGAGAGAGAGATGAGATAGAGGGAGAGATGAGGATGGAAAGAGGGACAAAGAGGAAAAAGACAGACAAAGCAACCTAGTCTTAGAAATAGACAGAGAAACAGAGGGAGAAAAAGGGACCAAAACAGTGAGAGAAGGTGAGGAGGTGAGATGATAGAGAGAAAAGATAGAGAAAGAGAGATAGACAGGGAGAAAAAAGGATGGACATACAGATGAACAAGAAAAAGAAAGAGACTGAAACAGTGGACAGACAAAGAGAGAGAGAGAAAGAGAGAGAGAGAGAGAGAGAGAGAGAGAGAGGGAGAGAGAGAGAGAGAGAGAGAGAGGGAGAGATTTGACAGTCTTTTATTTTGAACAAGTCATACTGTGGGAGCCCTCAGCAGTCATACTGGGTCACCTCAGCCAGATAAGATTACAACCTTCACTTTAACCTGCAGTGTAGATCAGCTGAACTCAGAGCAGAGCTCATCCTCAAACACGGAGCACACAGCTTCCCCACATCCCATACCAACATACTTCATTACAGCTCCAGCTCTTTCACACTTCTACTAAAATTCACATCAGTTAAAATCCTTGATTTCACCAGTCTAGTTTTTTTGATGTATTTAAAAACTACAGATAAAAGTCTGAATAGTAAAAATGACATGAAAACCTCCATAAAACATCAAATGAGGAGCGCAGACTGAAAACATGCATAAAATCATGAAACCCTGTTTCCCTCTGAGAGCAAAACAGACACTGTGGTGCAACCTCATGTTTCAACACTTTCATCCAGGCCCTGTACAGTACTGTAGTGATCGTCTACTGCCTATAGACATGCGGGATTTCTCGCATGCTATGTTTCTCACATCCAGCATCACATTGGTGTCAGAAGTGGGATAGTGCCCCCCAGCGGGCTGGTGAGGAACGGCTCTACCACAAGCTCAAAAGATGGGCAGCAAAGAAGACGACCAAACACAGCTTAGGACTGCAAGAGAAGAGGCAGCACGGCGCGACTATGGAGAAAGCGGCACAGGGAGACTCAGTAGTGGAGGACAGCTGGCAGGGACCTCTGGATAGTAGCTGCCTGTGAGGTCACCAGGGTGGTCACCTACCAGTGGAGCAGCATGGCGTGCTGGTGGTGTTTGGCAGAGAACTGTAGGGTGACCAATGGAGCAGTGCTGCTATTGCCACTGCCTAGAGTAATGCGAGAGTTGACACCACGAGCTGGGGGGAGATCTGCCACGATGCACAGGATGACACAGCACTCGGTCTCTCTCTGCTCCGACAGCCCAGGAAAGAGGACACAGCCCCTGAGGGAAGACTGGAAACACGCATGGCCACTGTGTGTGTGTGTGTGTGTGTTTGCTGGGACAGTGCATATCCCATGCACCCCAGGGACTCTGCTTGGACTTTTTGGAGTTACTGGAACAGTTCTTTTATAAAGGGGGAAGGGGGGCTATGCAGAGACCTGCCACTGGCCATGGATGTATGGGGGGGCGTGGTCACACACAGAGTCTCACAGAGTAACAGAGACTCAAATGGTTCAGATAATGATGTGTACATATGCTGCACGGGCTATACCGTGCTGGGCTGAATTCTGTGGCTATTGACAACCTGCCTGCTCAGCCATTCAGACAGCCCTGAGTTGAGAATAGCCCTGCAGTGTTCAGTAAAGAACCATTTGCTTACAGCACTATATTTCCTGCGCCTCCTTTGCCAAGACATCACAGTAGGTAACCTGAAAGGCCATGCTTGATTCCTCTTTGCACTCCAGAAGGTGGCCCTTCACAGTCACAC
Organism: Semaprochilodus insignis; assembly: GCA_034552555.1. Lineage (NCBI taxonomy): Eukaryota > Metazoa > Chordata > Actinopteri > Characiformes > Prochilodontidae > Semaprochilodus > Semaprochilodus insignis. Next base: position 5,258,540 of record CM067481.1, read on the forward strand.
AGGACTTTAGTTATGTTGAGCCCAAGGGTCATCCTTTGTGAGGTTATTCACCCCCGCACCACAGTCTTTCATCTGTGCCCGCTCCTCAGGAGTAAGTGCTGACCTCCAGCGATGCAGGAGCTGAAGCACAACCCACAAGAATCTCAACCCATGACCTCTGCAAGGTCAGGTCTTGCAATCACCATGAGCTGATGAAGCGCCGTGACTCCTGAACTGACCAACTTTGGACTCCATCCAAACAGTGTGCAAAGCCTTGATCATGGCTATGAAACCATGAATGCAGAGCTCTCCAGAACTTTCCACAGGTACCCTTATTGAACCGGGTGAAAGCCCTGAGAGGTGGGGATTGGGAATGAGAGAGAACGAGAGCAGAAGAGAGACAGAGAGGGAGGGCCTGACTGTGGTTTTGGATGTGAGATGTGTTCAATCAGAGTGAGTCCCGAGGCTCTAAACTGTCTTGGTTTAACAGTGACGGTAGTAAAGAGCTTCAGCGGAATAAAAGCGTGTTTGGAAAGTAAATGTCGGAGGGAAAGAGGGCTGGGGAAGCTGTGGAGGGGGGAGGAGAAGCGTGAGTGGGCGTTTAGCTCACACAGTGAGGATGACTTGGGGCAGATAATACTGCGATTGCGTCAGTCTTCACACCACCGAGATTAAAGGCTAAAACAACAATCTGCTGCGATCACTCGTAGAGATGAAGCACAGCAGTGCTACACTACAAAGAAGATGAGCTAAAATACAAGAAAGACGTAGACTTTGAGGAAAGTATGGCTTAATACTAGTCAAATGATCTGCACAGGCAGCAAGACCATCTTACTTCACCACCAACCTTAAAATACACTCATCATCAAAAGAATAGTTGCACAAATAGCTGCACCTAGAAGGAATCAACCGACAGGAATGAAACTTGTTGGGTAGGTGTGACATCATGAGACATGCCAATGATTCAAGTTTCACGCTCGACCGTGCATGTGACGTAAGCAAGGACAGACCTTATCACTGTACCTGACTGACATTCAGCAAGCACTGATACCCTCTATGAGTCATCCTGTTAGTGCCAGCACCATTGGCAGACGGCTGCACGACGCAGGAAGTAAGCTCACCAGACAAAAAACTTGTCACCTGTGACTGAAATGTACCTATTAGTGTGTAATACCTCCACAAGCACCAATAACAGCTGTAATTCCATGTGGTATGGACAATTTTTAGACACTCTTGCATCAAAGAGCTGCTCAGTTGGTCCAGATTTGGTGGATGCCTTTCCTGGCACAATTCCAAGGAGAATTCCATGTAGACTGGGATTTTAACCGCTGCTGGTAGGCCTGTATGACCGTACGCTTCCATACACCTGCAGATTCAGCTACTTCCTTCACACTATGGTCTTTGGCTCGCCCAAATGCAGTCACTCCTTTTAGCCAATCATTAACATCTGCTTTGGAGCCATTTTCCACACTTGGAACGAGACATTCACTGCACTGTACCACCTCTTCTCAATCTATGGATCCCGTCACTCACACCCCGCAGGTATTTACAGCCCCATCATCCTTGTGCAGCGCCATCTGCAGGAGGTTACTACTACCTTTAACCAAAGGTGACAACTTTTTTGTCTGGTGAGCCTAACTTTTAAACCAAGATAAGTTATTTCAAATTTCCATCTCTAGACCCAGTATGAACATGGAATCCAATCCATCCAGTCCTGCAATTTGCCCGTCACCCCAAAAATGATGATTATTATTATTATTAATAATAATACTTATTAGATAGAATTAAGGCCTAGAAATCTGACTATGTAATCTGCTAAAGAGAACTGGATTTTAGCTCATTAATCCAGTTTCTCGGTGCATGTATACCCCTTACTTTGATTTCTTTTTTCTCCACCTGACATGCGCAAAACAGACTGCTTTGCCAAATAAAAGCATGCAGCATTTAAGACAGCAACCACAAGATGGAAAAAGCTCTTTTGGAGCTATGCTGAAACCAACCACATGTTTGACGAAATTAAGAATTTATATATTTTTCATCTTCTAGATAATGTATGTTCATATTCTCAGGTAAGCTGACATACTAATAGAGGTTTGTGTTTATATATAAGAATTTATATTTGCATTGAATCTTATTCTGTAAGTTTATTGGTTGTAAAGCAGAAATCTGATCACTGCCTGACTCGTGTAGACCCAGAGTTTCCCCATTATCTGATTTACCCAAGTGCATGTAAATGTGCTGAACGGATTACTGACAAAATCTGATTTTCTGCAGCTATCAGATAATTAAATGCATGTAAACACCCTCATAAATCTGATATGTGGCTTTCTAGAGAGACCTGCCAACACAGAATCGTTCACAGTGACTCAGAGCAGGCATCTGAAGAGCTTGATGCTGCCAAAAGCTGCCTGATATCACATGAAATGCTTACAAATATGCTGCCTGAGATATTGTTGAATTGTAATAAATGTAATTTAAATGTACACGGTGTCTCAAAAGTAAGAAAACACCCGTAGAAAATGAAATTCTTTGGCAGACGGTGATCTGGTTTTAGAAACAAGCCATGGAGGAAGGAGGAAACCTGTTAGGCCATGTGATCAGCATGGCAGCCATTTTGAATACCGCCGTCTTGGATTCAACTTCAGTTTTTCAAAGGGGAAGGTAGGTGTGCGACACATCAAACTGACTGAGAATTCCACCAAATGAATTCATGTCAATGTAACTTTATTCATTTTTGTGTTAAAACCACTGTTTTATGTGAATCCAGATAATTGTCCGCATTCCTGGATTTTGGGGCCACTTCATACATTTTCTGTCAATGGATAATAGTGATCTCTGTGTTTGTCAGGGATCTGTTCACCTGTTGGTTGATGATGAGTGTATTTCATACAGACCATACATGGAGATCAAGCTGCAAAAGCAGACCATGAAAACCAACACCTACAGTATATCCTCCTATTTGGCTAAACTGCTATATAGTGGTTTGGCTCTGCCTCTTCAGACTGAAGTTATAAGGATTGTTTCAACTTGCTTTTGTATGAGGCACAATGCACAGCAGCAGTGTTTTACTCTGATTAACAAAGCAGATTTGGTTGTAAAGACTAGAAATTATTTAATATTTAAATACTACATTCCATTAAACTTGGAAGCCAAATTTAGGCTTACTAGTAAGGGTTCTTACCCCTGGCAGGGGGCATATTTGTGCTATTAAACAGAGTAGAACTGACTGCTGTTCCAGTCTATTTCTCCTTACTGGGTGTAGATTTGTGCACCATCATCATGTGCATAAACCCATACTCAGATGCAGTTTAGCTTTACAGTAAATGAATGTAGGTTTTAATTTTCCCCACTGTAATATACGTTACATACATTCATCATCAAAAGAATAGAGGCACAAATAGCTGCACCCAGAAAGAATCAACCAACAGGAATGAAACTTGGTTGGTAGGTTTGACATTGTGAGACATGCAAATGATTCAAGTCTCACAATAAAGTGGCCAGTAAGTGAACATACAACGTTGGTATTTCTAATAACGTGGCCAGTAAGTGAAAGTACAAGGTGGGTGTTTCTAATAAAGTGGCCAGTGGGTGGAAGTACAAGGTTGGTCTTACTAATAGCGTCCAGTGAGTGAAAATATATGGCTGGTGCTTCTGATAAAGTGGCCAGTGAGTGGAAGTACAAGGCTGGTGCTTCTAATACAGTGGACAGTAAAAGGAAGTACATGGTGAGTGTTTCTAATAAAGTGGCCAGTGAGAGGAAGTACAAGGTTGGTGTTTCCAATAAAGTGGCCAGTGCGTGGAAGTATAAGGCTGGTGCATTTAATACAGTGGCCAGTAAGAGGAAGTACATGCTGAGTGTTTCTAATAAAGTGGCCAGTGAGTGAAAGTACAACTAAGTATTTCTAATAAAGTGGCCAGTGAGTGAAAGTACAAGGCTGGTGCTTCTAATAAAGTGGCCAGTAAGTGGAAGTACAACATTGGTGTTTCTAATAAAGTGGCCAGTGAGTGAAAGTATAAGGCTGGTGCTTCTAATAAAGTGGCCAGTAAGTGAACATACAAGGCTGGTGTTTCTAATGAAGTGGACAGTCAGTAGAAGTACAAGGTCGGTGTTCCTAATAAAGTGGCCAGTGAGTGAAAGTACAAGGATGGTGTTTTTTAATAAAGTGGCCAGTGAGTGGAAGTACAATGTTGGTGTTTCTAATAAAGTGGCCAGTGAGTGGAAGTACAAGGTTGGTGTTTCTAATAAAGTGGCCAGTGTGCAGAGTTAATGGATATCTGATAAATGAACAGTGATCACCGACTGTAATAAGAAAAAGGCCACTCTTTTCTACAGCTGAGGCTCAGTGCAGTGCTGGATATGGGCTAGGTCAATATGGAGAGCGTTGTCTAGTCAGTCATAGGATGCCATCTAATGGACAACATGCATGCAGGGCTGGGATTACGACTGACCATGCAGCCCATTACTCTGGCCAAACAGCTGGTGGTGCAATAGGATTGTGAAAATGCCTTGCAAGCATGATAAACCTGAACCCTCAGAGTGAATGTGTTTCAGTATTTACAGTGATTGTTTCCATCACTGGAGAAAGAGCGATAACATCGAGTGTAATCTGTTGTGCATGTGGGCACAATTTCACAATAGTGAGGACTTCAGGACCAGGGACAGCGCCACTATTCTCGGTGTGGCTGTGTATGTTTATGTTGGCACCATACGGGCTCATGTCTGAATTCTGTAGTTCTTCCTCTTTCTGTACCTGATGCCACACAGTGTGAGCAAAACAGGGTTGTTTGTGTGTGTCAGTTAGTTTGAGTGCATCAGAAAGGGAGAGAGAAATACAGACGGGGTGGTTTTCAGACCGCTTATGGCAACGACGGTAGAAGCATTTCTGTCATATAGCTTTAGTAGCTGATAGCAGGAGCTGATAGGGGACAGGTGGCCTAGATGGCCCATTAAATGGCTCTGCTGGTTGACCGTTAGTGTACTCTGGTTGGCCATCTGTGTACTGAAGCACCTATAGCCTAGAGCCTTTAACAAATGTATGCAGTCCACCAGCTTGAGGTTCAGTGTGCTGTTAAAAGACTGAGCCTGAAAAACTGTCACATGTACGTTTGTGCCGATTGTTGTCATTGAGAAAAGCTGAAAGTGATCCATCAAAGTAACCCTCCAATCAAAATGAACCTTTTTATCATATTAAGCTTCTTTTTAAAAGACAGAACTCTTGTTTTTCCATGATCTTCAATCAACATAAAACATCTTCTGATTTCTGGCCAAGTAACCAATTCCAAGGTGGGGGGTCGGGGTGGGGTGTGGAATATCATTAACCAATAGTATGGCTGCCGAGGGGCACATCCATCTAAACGCTGGCCTTATCGCTGGGAGAAGGCCAGCTGGTCCTTGGCAATGGCACATACACCCATGCCTGGGAGTCCTAAAGACTGTAATTGGCCCCACTCTTTCCTGAGGGGTCGGATGACCTTCCTTCTCCTTCATCACTTCACTGGCTGATGTTGGCAGAAGTGACGTATACTCTACATCCGGCTCAGCCCGCAAGGAGCTTGTTAATCAGATACTGAGTAGAATGAGGTTGTAACTTGGCTGGGACTGGGATTGGGAACTCCAGGCAGGGTGGCAGGGCTTGGTGGGTTGGAACTGGGTAAAGGCCAAAAACAATAATATCATGTTTCACCTCTCCCCTCTCTTTACCTGCACCTATCCATCAAGCTTAAAGGAGTGGTGTGTAACCCCTAGGGGTGAGGTTGCGTATTACAACCTGTTGAAGCTCCCCACCCCTCCCTAGAACCTGCAGTAGCTGTTAGGTTCTCTGCTGTTGCCTTAATGTCTGTCCCAATTTCATTTGGCTTCTTCATGTTTTCTTCTCTCTGATGATGAGTATCCACCCTCCTTTACTTTTCCTTGTTCTCATTAGTAAGTGTGAACCTCCACTGGTCAAAATGCACTGGTGTTCTACCAGTGTATTATATCTTCTATCTGGCTTGTATTTTCTCGTTCCACCTTAAACGGTGCTGTGGTTATATGGTGCCGATTGAGGCATTGTAATAAACGTGGAACAGGAAAACACGATCAAAAAGCTGGTGAATAAAACACTCAACGTCAGAGCCAGAATGTAAATGCAGCACAGTTTAAGGTGGAACGGGAAAATATGAACAAAAAGCTGGTGAATAAGAAGCTGAGTGTCTGTGCCAGAATGTAAATGCTACACAATTTAAGGTGGGACAGGAAAATTATACAAGAATAAGAAGCTGAATGTCCACATCAGAATGTTAATACTGCACCATTTAAGGTGGAACAGGAAAATATAAACAAGAAACCGGTGAACAAGAAGCTAAATGCCAGTGCCAGAATGTAAATGCTGCACCATTTAAGGTGGAACAGGAAAATATAAACAAGAAACCGGTGAATAAGAAGCTAAATGCCAGTGCCAGAATGTAAATGCTGCACCATTTAAGTTGGAATGAAAAAATCCTGACAATATACTGGCAAATAAGAAGCTGAATGTCTGAACCAGAATGTAAATACTGCACCATTTAAGGTGGAACAGGAAAATACAAACAAGAAACTGGCGAATAAGAAGCTGAATGCCAGTGCCAGAATGTAAATGCTGCACCATTTAAGGTAGAATGGGAAAATTATACAAGAAGCTGGCGAATATAAAGTTAAATGCTAGAGCCAGAATGTGAATGCTGCACTATTTAAGGTGGAACAGGTAAATGTGAACAAGAAATTTGTAAATAGAAGGCAAATTTTTAGCACAAGAATGTAAATCTCTCACACCCTGCAGGTATTTATAGCCCCATCATCCTCGTGCATCGCCATCTTCAGGAGCCTGAAGTTACTACCACCTTAAATACACAAGGTGACTAACGGTTTTTGTCACACATTTTGTAGTAACATACAAATTTGACACCATAGGTGTTGACACCCTGTATAAAGCTGAAGGCTTGTATAATGGAAAAAATATCTTTGCCTTAGGACAATGTAACACACAGCCCCTTCTGATCTACTGCTTTATAAAGTTCACCTTTCGGGCTTCAGCTGGAGGGAACTGTGATGGGCATGCCTCACCAGATCAGAGTAGTGTGCTTATTTGCAGTCAGCCTAGTTACTGCAGGTTTGGAGCAGTAGGCTGGGCAGGTCTCCAGTTTTGTGTGCTAATCCATGATTTCTGTCTGGCTTTGGCTGTAATGCAGTCCGGGTTCAGGCTGAGAGGGGCAGAGCCTATTAACAAAGTGCCATGCTGACTGTAGTGCCCAAGTGGCATCCAAAGGCCTTACACAGCGTTTACATAGTGCAGGTCGACAATTTGCAAACCAATTGCTAACCGGGTGTTCTATGTTTCTCAATGAAGCAGCGACAGAAAATTGGGTTACAGCTAGCGGCAATGGCAGCACAGCACACCAGTCAGCGGAACATTCTGTCAAGAGCTTAACATCCCAACTTTAGCCATTGTGTCGCATCAGCAGAATAAACCAGACGTAGATTTTGGGGGGAGAAATGGGACAGTGTTTCTTCCTTGTGCTCTTAGATTTCTCTTTTGAATCCTTGGTTCCTTTCGGCCCTTTCCAACCAAAAATAACCCTGAATCTTGAACTGGTTCTGTTCAGGCTTCTTAGAACCTTTTTCAGGGAACAGTGTTTGTTGGAGCCAAGGGCTCTGCACAACAGTAGTGAACAGTAGGAACAAGATGGCGGAGAGCACAGATTACCGGCGAGCGTTTGTGGTGTTATTACAGATGTTTGGGTTCTTCCAAAAAACAAGCACGGATCAGCTACTGGTGATAAGAAGACGTAGAAGAGTTTCTTCAGCAGACCACTCCAAGCTCTTCGTCAGATGTCATCAAACCTACTATTCTTTGTTTCCACCTGGGAATGAACTTGTGTTCCAAACCGGGGATTGGGGTTAATGCACAGAACAGTTCAAAATTAGGTGCCTGAACCGGAACAGAATCCATTTTAGGGCTAAAAGCTGTTATCAGTGGTTGGTCAAAAAGGCTATCAGTGGTTGGTCAAAAGGGCTATCAGTGGTTGGTCGAAAAGGGCTGTCAGTGGCTGGTCGAAAGGGCTATCACTGGTTGGTCGAAAAGGGATGTCATTGGTGGGGGCGAAAAGGGCTATCAGTGGTTGGTCGAAAAGGGCTATCAGTGGTTGGGCGAAAAGGGCTGCCAGTGGTTGGTCGAAAAGAGTATCAGTGGTTGGTCGAAAAGGGCTATCAGTGGTTGGGCGAAAAGG